>JAGPOY010005989.1:0-10619 GCA_018983105.1 Silene uniflora
TAAATTGATATCGATAATATGTTTATCACATGTTTGCTTTGTTAAAGATTAATCTTGTTTAAAGTACACAAACATTGGTTAAGTGATTTAGCTCGTTCCATAAGTCGAGAGGCATTGGGATTTGAGTAAGACTTTTGCATGTGATAGTGAAGGGACCTAGTAACATCGAGAGGCTCTAGAATCCTTTCTAATTCTATTGTTAATGACAAAGTAGTTCGACCTAATCATATCGAGAGATCAATATTAGACCGTTCTATGATTAACACTAAAGTCGAGAGGCGGGTGTCACATTAATCTATAGTTTAGCATTTATCATCGTTTATCTTTTCTTGTTCTAACTTGAGCATCTACATAATTTGCATGTGTGACCCGATTTCCCTAGGCAATTTTTTTATTATTAGTTTCATAACCAACCAATCACTTCAATCGTTAAACCTACCAAGATATAATTCAATCCATACCAACTTGTTTAGCAAACTACCGAGCTCTCTGTGGAATTCGACCCCTATATACTACATTCATTTGTTGTACCATTAGGGTATCTTTGCATAGGTGTGCGACATCCTATCAAACAAACAAACAAACAAAACCCCCCAATTTGGTTACTTTGACGGACTTGGTTAGCTATAGGATTCCTATCTCCCTGTGGATTCGATACCCGACTGCCTTTACTGCATTTAGTTGAGACCAGTTGGTTTTATTTTTGATAGGGTTGCGACAGCCGTGTCAAATTTTGGCGCCGTTGCCGGGGAGACGGTGTAATTTTGTAGCTTTCTTTAGTTTGTCTTTTGGCTCAAGGGATTTATTCCTTGAGACAGTTCTCATATTTTTGCTAGTATTTTAGTGTTTGCAGGTATTTGTCCTAAAAGAGGACCGGTTGAACCTGCTGCTGTGACGATTCTACTATCAGGATGCCTAACATTGCGAGTCATTCTGAGCCCAATTCTGATTCTTTACCTAAGGGATCTTCTCTACCAACAGCTGATGTGGGTACTTTTATGATTCATCCGTCCTTCCTTCATTTGGTGGAACAGAATCTATCTAGAGGAGTGGCAGGTGAGGATCCAGCTGGGCACGTGGAGTCGTTTACTGATTATTGTTCCACGATCCCTATTGTAGCCGGTGTGACACAAGATGAGGTAAAGGAATTTATTTTTCCTTTCTCTTTGGCTGATGATGCGAAGGATTGGTGGAGAGATTTGGATAAAAATGCTGCTGGGGTGAAAGATTGGAGTTCATTGGCTCTAGCGTTCTATAGACGATATTTCTGTCCTCAAAGAACAAATGCGTTGCGTAGTCATATTACTAACTTCACTCAATCTACCACCGAAGATTTGAGTGAAGCGTTGGCCAGGTTCAAAAAGTTGGTTTGTTCAGTTCCGCATCATGGATTTGAGCAGTGGTTTCTGTGTAATCAATTTTACAATGGTCTATCTTACGAGCAAAGAGCTATCTTGGATGCTGCAGCGCAAGGCCGATTCCAAGTAAATGTGCAAGATGATAAAGGGTGGCAACTCATTGAAAACATGGCCATCCATACAGCCGATTATGGGAGTCCAAGAGGGGAACGACGAAAGAATACTAGTATTGAGAATTTACATGTGGTTGACGCGGGGAACTTGGTTTAAATGCACCAAGTTCATGCTATTAAGGTTATATGTGGTAGATGCGGTGAAGAGGGCCATGATACGATTTCATGTATGGCCGATAGGGGGAGAGTCTTAGCTTATAAGAAATTTAAGCAAGGAAGCTCCTTCTCCGAGATTTATGCTGATTTGACTGCCACGAGAGAAGAGAAACCCGCTGAAGAAGTTCAAGTACTCATTACCCAAGCCGAGTATGATGATCTTAAAGCAACCATTCATGCGCAACAAATTGAACAACAATCTAGTGTGGAAGCCCTCCGTAAATTGCTTGAAAGATGCGATTCTTTACTTCCGGACAGAGACCCAGTTCATGCTATCAATTTGAGAAGTGGTCGTACTTATGATGGACCCGATCACACACCAGAGAGCATAAATGTCGAGCTTACTGATGCCTCGACTGAAATTGAAGAAGATGCAGAAAGAGTACCTCGATCGAGCACCTCATTCGCTCGATCAAGCAATATTGAAGAGGAAAGCTCTCGATTGAGCGCCGCACTGGCTCGATCGAGAGAAGTAGACTTGAACAGTCTTCGATCGACTACGCTACTTGGTCGATCGAGTGAAGATGCTGAGGAGAGTCCTCGATCGAACACCACACTTATTCGATCGAGGGACTATGCTGAGGAAAGTACTCGATCGAGTACACTATTGGCTCGATCGAGTGGAATTGACGAGTTACAGCGTACGCAAGATGATATTGTACGTGATGGGGTACCCTCCCCTACTGTGGGGGTACCAAGAGCGGATAAAGGTAAATAGAAAGTTGGGGACTCACTTCCGATAGTCAAAGTCCCTTATTCTGGTCGGTTACGCGATGCGCAGACGGAGAGACAATTCAGCATATTTGTCGATATGGTCAAAAATATTCAGATATCTGTTCCTTTTGCTGAGTTAATTACCCAAGTACCACCGTACGCTAAATTTATGAAAGATATTATTACGCGTTAAAGGGCACTTGGGGAATTTGCTACTGTTGCTTTTATGGAAGAGGCTAGTAGCTTAATTTTGAGTAAGTCTCCCCCTAAATTGAAAGACCCGGGTAGTTTCTCTATTACCTGTACCATAGGAGATGTCGTGATAGATAAGGCTTTATGCGATCTTGGAGCTAGTGTTAGTGTCATGCCTTATGCTATTTGTTGTAAGCTTAATTTGGATCACCTAAAAATGACCAATATTACCCTACAGATGGCTGATAGATCTGTTAGGAGGCCTTTAGGTATCTTAGAGGACGTGCTTGTGAAAGTGGGAAAGTTTTTTATTCCAGTGGACTTTATTGTTTTAGACATTGCTGAGGATACCCGTACCCAAATTATTTTGGGAAGACCGTTTTTATGTACAGCCGGGGCTATTATAGATGTCAAACTTGGGCGTTTGACTCTGACAGTAGGGGATGATGCAGTTTCAGTCAGTTTAGCAGAGAGTTTGTCTAGATCAATGATAGAAGATACTTGTTATTCAGTTGATATTATTGATGAGTCTTCTTATGAGGTTTGGTCGGATTCCTTGGTAAGGGATCCGTTAAAGTCTTTGATGCTTTTAGATGAGTTTGCAGATTCAGATGACGATGACGCCGCATTGGAGTTGCTTAGAGATGCTACAGTGGAGTGGGAGTTTACTGACGCTGAGGAGGAACAGTTGGAACATTTGGTACATACTTTATGTTCCGTTGAGGTAAAGCGTAAGCCACTTCCTTCTCACCTTAAATATGCTTTTCTTGATGATACTGAGCAATTTTCGGTCATTGTTAGTGCTATATTGAATGACGGTCAGTTAACTGCTTTATTGACTGTTCTTAAGAGAAACAGGAAAGCTATGGGTTATTCATTGGACGACATTAAGGGCATCAGCCTTGATGTTTGCATGCATAGGATTGAGCTAGAAGAGGGTCACAAACCTTGCAGGCAGGGTCAGCGAAAGCTGAATCCGAAGATGGAGGAGGTTGTGATGGCTGAGGTGATGAAACTACTCGATGCAGGTATTATTTATTCAGTTGGTCTGGTGCTAAACTACTTTTACTTGTCCCTAAAGGTGTATTTGCTTATCACACGATGCCTTTTGGTTTGTGTAACGCCTCTGCTACCTTTCAAAGGTGCATGATGGGGATATTTTCTGAGTATATAGAGTCTATCATGGAAGTCTTTATGGACGATTTTAGTGTCTATGGGAATGATTTTGATCATTGTTTAGCTAACCTTGAGAAAGTTTTGCAGCACTGTATCGAGGTTAATCTGGTGCTAAACTGGGAGAAGTGCCATTTTATGGTTAATGAAGGCGTAGTCCTTGGGCACTTAGTCTCCGAAAGGGGTATTGAGGTAGATAGAGCGAAAGTGCAAGTGATTCAGCAATTACCGCCTCCTGTTAATGTTAAGGGGGTGAGGAGTTTCCTTGGTCATGCTGGCTTTTACCGCCGGTTCATCAAGGACTTCTCAAAAATTGCTAAACCACTTACACAATTGCTATTAAAGGATGCTCCTTTTGATTTTACTGACGATTGTCTTTCTGCTTTCAACACGTTGAAACAGGCCTTGGTCTCTGCACCCATTATTCAGCCGCCTGACTAGACGCGGCCGTTTGAGATTATGGGTGATGCTAGTGATTACGCACTAGGAGCGGTGCTAGGCCAACGGAAAGACAAAGCTTTGAGTGCGATTTACTATGCGAGCCAAACTCTTGATGAGGCTCAAGTGAAATATGCTATCACTGAGAAGGAGCTTTTAGCTGTTGTTTATGCGCTTGATAAATTTAGATCGTATTTGCTGGGTTCTAAAGTTATTATTTTTACTGATCATGCAGCGCTGAAACATCTTCTGAATAAGAAGGAAGCTAAGCCGAGGTTGCTGAGATGGATACTCCTTTTAAAGGAGTTTGATTTGGAGATTAAAGATAAGAAAGGCGCAGAAAATGTTGTAGCTGATCATCTGTCGTGTCTAACGCAGCAGGAGGGGGAGGATTCTCTTCCTATTAATGATTCATTTGCTGATGATTCTTTGTGTACTGTTTTTTCTGTGCAATCTAACAATGGTGTTGAACCTTGGTTTGCAGATTATGCCAACTATGTTGTCAGTCAGGCACTGCCACCGGGTTTATCTTATCAGCAACGGAAGCGGTTTTACCACGATGCAAAGCATTACTTTTGGGACGATCCTTATTTATTTAAGGAATGCGCAGACGCTCTTTACAGGCGGTGTATTCCGCAATGGGAGACCAAAGCTATCCTGGAAGGGTGCCATTCGGCTCCTTGTGGCGGTCACCACGGTCCATCGCGCACCGTGGCTAAGGTATTACAGTAAGGTTTTTATTGGCCAACTCTTTTTGCTGACTGTAAAGTGTTTGTTGCTAGCTGTGATGCTTGTCAGCGAACGGGCAACATTTCCAAGAGACATGAGATGCCTCAGAATGGTATTTTAGAGGTCGAGCTATTCGATGTCTGGGGCATTGATTATCAAGGGCCGTTCCCGTCTAGTCAAGGTTACAGGTATATTTTGGTTGCTGTAGATTATGTGTCTAAGTGTGTGGAAGCAATCGCCACTCCAACTTGTGATGCCAGGACCGTGATTAAGTTGTTTCGTAAGTCTATCTTTCCCCGTTTTGGTGTCCCTAGGGTCGTCATTAGTGATAGGGGTATGCATTTTAGGGAACAACAGTTGACTGCTTTATTGTCTAAGTACGGTGTCAAACATCATAGGGGTTTGGGGTATCACCCTAAAACTAGTGGGCAAGTCGAGGTCTCTAATAGGGAACTAAAAGAGATTTTGAGTAAGGTAGTGTCTAAATCACGGAAGGACTGGAGTGCTAAACTTGATGACACATTATGGGCTTATAGGACTGCTTTTAAAACACCTATTGGGGCTTCACCGTATCGATTAGTGTATGGAAAGTCATGTCATTTACCTGTTGAACTTGAGCATAAAGCTTGGGGGGCGATTCGCCAACTTAATTATGATGCTGACTTGTGTGGTGAGAAACGTTTGTTGCAGCTAGATGCGCTGGAGGAATTTCGACTGAATGCTTATGATAGCTCCCGTATCTACAAGGAGAAGACTAAGCGTTGGCATGACAAAAGGATCGTACCGCGTGAGTTTCAGATCGGGCAGAAAGTGTTGATATTTAATGCCCGGTTGCGATTGTTTCCTGGTAAGCTGAAATCCAGGTGGACTGGCCCTTATACGGTGACTGGCGTCACTAAGTTTGGCTCAGTAGAGGTAGAAGACTCCGCGGGGAATCGGTTTAAGGTCAATTGGCATCATGTGAAGCATTATTATGGAGCTGACAACATCGTTGGCCGCGTCTAAGTGCTCTACTTCGACGAGTTTGAGGAGCTGGCCGATTGAAGCTTCTAGGTCGAGCGGGACCTCTTAAACCTGCGCTTTTCGGGAGGCAACCCGTATTGTATTTTGTTGTACTTTATTTCAGACATTTCTGTGTGTTCTTATTTCTGTTTTTGTGTGCTACAAACGCTTTTAATCTCGTTTTGCGTAATTACTTCAGAATATAAGCTGAATAGTCGCTTACTAATGCGACATTGGCTCGATCGAGGGATACACCTTCCCGATCGAGCAGTTTTGATCCCCTGAGTTCCTCGATCGAGAGTTCCTGTTCTCGATCGAGCGCCTGTCTCCTCGGTCGAGCACCTGCTGTTTTCGATCGACCCCGATGTACCTCGATCGCGGGGTTCTCTACTCGATCGACTGCCAACCTACTGGTGTTTTGGTCGATCGTGCTCTTTACCCACCTCATTTTCTGGTTCGGTTTGGGGAGGTTCGTGGTGCGCGTTCTTTGTAAGTTTCCGACTCACTCTCTTAGTTTGCATTTCTTTTCCTTTGCTTTGTACAATGGGGACATTGTACGATTTGGTTTGGGGAGGTTATGCATCCATATCTGTCTGTATATTGTTTTTATTGCATTTCCGTTATCACGTTTCGTTTCTGTATGCATTGTTTATTTAATTCAAAAAAAATCACATAAAAAATTAAAAATTTTCACGTTTATTTTAGCATATTAGTCGAGTCGGAACAGTTATTCTCTCACCCTTCATTTGGTCTTTACTTGAGCCTTGCACAGTCATTATCCTTGGCATAGTCATTACGAGTTTTTGTTTGAAATTGATGCTGAACGAATAGACTTGACCTGACATATTGGCAACCTACTTACATTTTCTAAGGTTTAGAGCTTATATAAACTGATGACATCCATGATCGGTTTCATGTAGGAATGTGAGTAGTTACTCCCATGTTTCATCGCATTGCATGTATATGATATTTGATGCTTATTGCCTGCACGCATTGGTTTGTGGTCGGTATCGAATGTTTGGAGAATGCTTGCAAATTCGCTTTTCTCATTATACCCGTTTAACTCCACTTTTAGCCAAAACTGCCAGTTGACCCATAATCTACACCCAAAATTGAGCCTTCCTTGCGTTGAGCTAGTTTAGTGTTGGTTGTTGCGGTATATTTCATCATTATTCAGTTTGGTTCGCATTTTCATCATGGAGTTGGTATATGAAGGAAGTGGAATATTGAATTGGAATTGTATCTTTTGGAGAGGTTAGCCGGAAAGTACAAAAAAGAAAAAATCAATCAAAAGAGACGGAAAGGAAAGAAAAATTATGGTCTCTGGTCCCATACTTTATTTACATCATATGGGGAATTAGTATGAGCTTAAAAAGCTAACCGATTTTGTTTCCAATTCATATTGCTTAATTTTAGTGAGTTTTCTGCCGAATCGTGACAGTGTGCTTTATCATGAGATAAGAAGACAGATGTTGTTATTTGGTTGAGTTTAGGTAGCTAGTTTGACGCTTTACCTCCACTTTTCCATTATTGTTTTGCCCCTTCTTACCCATTACCTCACTTATCCAAATATTGCAAGTATTCGGCATGTGATAGTGCTTGAACGGTGGTTATGCGTGTGTATGGTGACTGAATCTTTTATCATGTTAGTTAGCGATGCATGAACACTTGGTCGTAGTTAGGTGAGCGATTATTTTCTCCTTCTCTCTTACACATATTTTATGCTCACCCTTTGCTTTGATAAGAGAAGAGTGACCCGTGAGAGTCCGATTTTGAAAGTCTAGCAAGGTCGACGATTCAGTTATTTTCCGAACATATTTATAACTCGTTTGCATTTGACATTGTTGCTGAGTCTTGACTGTTGCATTAAATTGGTTTGAGTAGACTATTTGTAGTGGTCATGAGTTTGTCTGTTCCATTAGTTGTTTGCATCCTATTTGCTTGAGGACAAGTAAAAGTTTGGTTTGGGGAAGTTTGATGCGTGCATTTCATATTGACCTTTTAGGCCTTTTTAGCACGCATTTCAATGCATATATTGTAGTATTCTACTATAAATGCCCCCGAATAGTCTACTTTGGTTTGTTCTATATTAATTTGCAGATACGAACCGGAATGACGAGAAATCAGCCCAATGGTGGTCCTCTAAGCATGCATATGGGAGTTGGAACGGAAACTTGCTATCTCGGGACGTGTGGAGACGAGTTTAAAGGCCGAAAGAATGAGATAATCACACTAAAGCCCTCGATCGAGTGATCCAAGACCTCGATCAACCACTTTCTCCTTTCCAAGACCTCGATCGAGTAGCATTGTGCTCGATCGAGCACTATCTTTGTGGCGAACCTTTCGATCGACCATTTCCATGGAAGATTGTCTTCGATCGAGTAACTAATTTGCTCGATCGAAGGGATTTTGCTGATGGGCCGCGTGAACTAATAGGCTGAGTATTGAGCGCAATATATTTTTACTCTTATGATTATATAGGACGAGATACTTGAGTTTTTACTCACTTCTTCTTTTACCTAGAAACTATTCACTGTTACTTTCTTTGCTTCTACTTTTGGATCGGATTTTTATGCTCTTCCATTTTTCCTGTGGATTCGATACCCGACTGCCTTTACAACATTTAGTTGAGACCAGTTGGTTTTATTTTTGATAGGGTTGCGACAGCCGTGTCAACAATTATACTTGGGACCTAGTACCCCGTCCCCGTGATGCTTCCATTATCTGTTGTATGTAGTTATTCTGTCACAAGTTTAATGCAGAAGGCCCCCTAGAGCGCTACAAAGCCCGTCTTGTCGTTAATGGTAAGACACAACAAGTTGGGATTGATTGTGACGAAACATTTAGCCCCGTTGTCAAGCCGACCACGATTCAAATTGTTCTAAGTCTAGCTACTTCTCGGTCATGGCCTATTCATCAACTTGATGTTAAGAATGTGTTTTTGCATGGTAATTTGAAGGAAAAGGTGTACATGCACTAACCATCCGGGTTTGTCGATTCGGCCAATCCCCATCACGTATGTAAACTTCGGAAATCCTTATATGGGTTAAAACAGGCCCCCCGTGCGTGGTATCAACGCTTTGCTACATTTGTCACTTCTAAAGGTTTTAAGAGCAGCGTATGTGACTCGTCTTTGTTTGTCTATCATACCCCAAAGGCCACGACCTATCTCTTGCTCTATGTTGACGACATTGTGCTAACGGCTTCCTCTTCTCCTTTGTTGCGTGCTATAATTAACTCTTTATCACAAGAATTTGCCATGAATGATTTGGGTGTTTTACATCAATTTTTGGGTATCTCTGTTAGCCACACTAAATCGGGTATGTTCTTAAGCCAACAACAATATGCAAAGGAAATTGTTTCTCGAGCTAAAATGAGCTCTTGCAAGCCGTGTAACACTCCAGTTGAGACTGGTTCGAAGCTAAGTGCTGATGCGGGTCCTGTTGTTGACGACCCCGGGCTTTATCGCAGTTTGGCCGGCGCATTACAATATTTAACAATCACGCGGCCCGACATTGCATACGCAATACAACAGGTATGTCTTTTCATGCATGACCCCCGTGCGTCTCATTTTCAGTTCCTAAAGCGCATTATTCGTTATATACAAGGAACTCTTGATCACGGTCTCACATTCCGCCTCTCTCGGTCTGTCACGCTCACTGCATATTCCGACGCCGACTGGGCCGGCTGCCCGGACTCGCGACGATCTACCTGTGGCTATTGTGTATTCTTAGGTGATAACTTGGTATCATGGTCCTCGAAACGTCAAGCCACTATTTCTTGGTCCAGTGCCGAAGCCGAGTATCGGGGCGTTGCAAATGCTGTCGCGGAAACTAGTTGGTTACGGAATTTACTTCTCGAATTACATGTACCTATCCTCCGCTCTACACTTGTGTTCTGTGTTAATATATCTGTTGTGTACCTGAGTGGGAATCCGGTCCAACATCAACGAACTAAACACGTCGAACTAGACATACGCTTCGTCCGCGAGAAAGTCCGTCTTGGTGAAGTTCGCGTGCTTCATGTGCCTTCGGAGTATCAATATGCTGACATCTTTACGAAAGGCCTTCCGCGACATTTGTTTACCCGTTTTCGAGCCAGTTTGAGTGTTCGTTCTCCTACCGCTCCAACTGCGGGGGCGTGTTAGTAAATATATCTTTAGTATATATATAGTTAGTAAGTCAAAGATTGTATCTTAATGTATCTTTCTAGTTACCTAGTTTAGTGTAGATATGATCTTATTTCCTAATTAGTAGGATTGCATATATTGTAATTGGTTATATATACTTCAATAGAAATCATCCCAAGTCAGGGACTTTGATTATTAACATCAATCAATATTTTAATATCTTTATACGCTCCCTTACTCGTCTCTTAGTTATACCATGCATGTGATATCATGTGAGATGACCATCTTAACCAAACCACAAGGTGATGATTAAGGTTCAATTAGTATTCTAATATCCTAATAATTTATTTCTTATATTAATTGAAATTGACAAATGGGTAAAAAAAGCAGGGGGTGATGGACAATTTGGTAAAAAAAGTTTCTCTTTGGACAAATTGGTAAAAAAAAATGGAAGGTTGGACAGATACACCAAAAAATAATGATAATTGAAATAATTAGTACAAATTATCATTTAAGACGGGTATTTCCGTATTAGGTTTAAGACGGGTGAAGAGT
>JAGPOY010005990.1:0-11445 GCA_018983105.1 Silene uniflora
TAGTCGGTTCTGGTAGAGGAGAGGGAGACCGGAGATCACAACTCATTTGTACTGTTGCATTGCTTCCGCTTGTGTTCATGTATCTTGACTGTCTTATTTTTATCTTCAGTTGACTGACCCCGGCGTTGTATTGTCTTATGACCTACTGTGATCTATCCGGGTGGTGAGTAGATTGTTTAGCAG
This sequence comes from Silene uniflora, assembly GCA_018983105.1. Classification (NCBI taxonomy): domain Eukaryota; kingdom Viridiplantae; phylum Streptophyta; class Magnoliopsida; order Caryophyllales; family Caryophyllaceae; genus Silene; species Silene uniflora. Next base: position 184 of record JAGPOY010005990.1, read on the forward strand.
GTTTTTGATGTGTTGATGCTTCGATGTTGATGCGGGATGAGTCGGGCTGTCATCACTGAGTTTATGTTGTTGATCATGTAGTTGTAGTCTTATGTTTGTTTAATTGAGACAGTTGTATTTTATTTTGAGGCCCTTGTAATCAGTTAAAGTGTATTTCAATAAAGTTGTTCAGTTATTGTTTCTTTTGATTATCACTACCTCGGTTATGTCGAGATGTGCAGCGCTCCCATATGCTAGGGAAGTCCTTGGTAAAGGCACCCCGGTATATGGGGGTGTTACAGTTTGGGGATGGTCCACCCGTTTGGTTGCCTCTAATCCTTATATGTGTGAGGTTCTTGCTATTATAGAAGGGTTGTGTTTTGCTATTCGGTCCAATAACAGTTTTGTAATTGCTCTTGATTTTATTAATGCCTCAATGTTCTTTTGAAGATGGAACCTCATTTGAAGCCTGTGTTTGAGAAGAGAGCGACTAATAAAGCCGCGGATGCAATCGCTAGCTAGTTTCAAAATCAAACACACTAGTCCTTGTAATGGATGTTTTACTTGGGCTCATGCCGCTTCATTTGAATAAGGTGATGGTTGATGAGACTCAACTATTATATTTATTTTTATTACGACCCTTACTCGAATGTCCATTGAGTTTGAAGAGTGTTTAGTGCACATACTTTCATAACATGTGCTGAAATTCCCCTTCGTGAGTGATTGGAGGCTGCCACTGATACCATGATAGATGAACTATCTAAACCAAAACCTTAAGGTGATGGTTGAGATCCAACTATTATATTTATTTCTATTATATAGTACGCTAGATTTCGTTTCGGCTTGCACGTCGCTGAACCCCGACCCTCCTCCGTGATGATTGAGGTCCAACTATTGCTTATTATTTTTTTTTATTTTTTCCTTTCGATATTTTCAATAACAAGGTTCGAAGGTTATATGTAAAAGTATTTGGCAAATCAACGATACATTTGATATGTGTGATGCAAAGATACAATCATGATAAAATATTTTTATAAAATATGAGCAATATGTTATGTAATCAAACAAGTTCGAGCCGCTCACAAACTTTTTAAGTCGAGACAGCCTTTGCTCGGCTTGACTCGTTAAGCTCTCACGCCGAGCCCGAGCCAAGCTTTGATCGAGATTTGACCGAGCCGATCTCGAGTTGCTCGCGAGCTGTCTCATCTCATTAACACCCTTACCCGAGATGAATGAGTGAAAGAGCAAAAATAGGTAAACCTTTCAAATTTGGTTAGAGATAAGATTATAAAAGGGCAAGTATTTCATAGGATTATTGTATTATTGAATCTAACGATTAAAATAATGTTCTACATATAATACTCCCTCCATAGCACACCAAAGGTAACATTGACTTTTTCAGACTTGTCGAGACACGTTTTGCAACGTAAATATCTTTAGTTAGACATTATTAAAAATTATAAAAATTTGATATTCTTATAGCATTTATGACGATAAATCAAACAAGATCTCACATGACTATATTTCGTCTTATAGATGAAGAATAATAGCGAATATACCCTACGACTATGAATAGTGTCAAAATTCCCTATGTTACCTTTGGTGTGGTATGGAGGGAGTACTAGCTAGGATCTTCTAATATTGATAAAATAATCAATCAATCAATACTATATATTAATTACAGAAACCAAGAGATTTCAATGCAATTAATTAAATTTATACAAATTAGTTATACTATATAGTTTTAAATCAATAGCACTGTGCGATGGACCTAGACCTGGCAAAAGTATACCGAACCCGAAAAATCGATCGAAAATACCTGAATCGACACCCGACCGTACATCCGTAAGGTATAACTGAATTTCAACCCGAAACCTGAATCGACCTGGATTGATTCGAAATCGAACCGAATTCGTAATATTCGAAATTGACCCAAAATCGAATAAACCTGAACTGTTCAACCCGAATTGTTTTAATCTGAACCGATATATACCTGAACCGATTTCAACCTGTAAATTGATGACTGAAACCCAACATTGAAACCCGAAATGACCCGGATGTACCTAAGTGTCACATCTAGGGTGTCTTTTTGTACATGAGTGTCAGCCTTTTGACGTTAATGAATTAATATTAAATCGTAGTTATAAAAAAAACATTATATATTACTTTTCTAATAAAAAATATTTGTATTTTTCCAATGTTTTGAATAAAGACCTTATCCCTTGACATCCGATCCGAATATATATGACCTGACTCGAATCTCATCTGCTCTGATATTGACCCGACTCGAACCTTATTTGCTCCGATATTAACCCGACTCGAACCTGAATCGGCCCAAAATATCAACAACCGATTAAAACTGAAAACTGAATCCAACCTGAGTTGAACCGAACTGAAATCGAAAAAAATGATAAACCGAAATTATCCGATCCGAAAGAACCCGAACCGAAACCGATCTGATTGATCCGTTTGCCACCTGATGGACCTGAACAAGGGACTTCAATGTAAATATTATATAGTTTTGGTTAAAGTATAAATTTAGAGAACTCCGAAATATGGTGATTTTCCTTAAAATAAACATGCCCACTTATGGTATTAATTAGTATAAAGATGTTAATTATTTTAACATAAATTATATTTGGGAAACTATTAAAAAGTAAATAAATCAAGCAAGATTTCTAAAAAATATAATATTTCATGATTATTTCGACTTAATTAATTTAATGCATATATATATTTCAAGTAGTGAGAGTAATAAAAGTAACTTTCCATAATTATTCCGACTTAATTAATTTAATGCATGTATGTAATATATTTAATGCACACATATAATATATTTATTTTGAGTAGTGAAAATAATAAAAGTAACTTTGGAGTACTCACTCATTGGATACTTAAAGTGTAAAGGTAATTCTGTTAGTAGTGAAAAGAATTGTAGTAACATTCGATATGGTAGTATGAGAGTAATCACTTATTTGAATAGTTAAAGTAACAATATTAGCAATAACTTAGTAAGCAAGAGTAGTAAAAGTAACAGAAGTAACAACGGGAGTAGTGAAATTATCAATATTAATGTTCAAGTAGTGAAAGTAACAATAATTAGGTAATAATAATTACGCCGGGAGTAGTGAATTGAAAGTAAAAGTAATAATAACGAATGTAATGAAAGTAACAGTTCTAAGAACAAAAGGTAGTACATGTGAAAAATTAGCTAAGCAATCGATTGAAGTAAAATATTTATAGCTAGAGTAGAGATATGAAAATTTAGCTAAGCAATCGATTTAAGTAAATTATTAATAGCAGGAGTAGTGAATTTGTCTTATGATTTATTTCATTGTAATTTTAATATATATTCTGTATCATAGAAAAATATATTAATGATAAATTTATGAGTTATGAAACTTTAAAGTGGTTTTAGTTAATTGAAAATTTATTTTAATGCTAAATAGAGGTAGCCCGGGCGAAGCCGGGCACCCATACTAGTACTATATATTAATTCCAGAAACCAAGGGACTTGAATGTAATTAAATAAATCTATACAAATTAATTATACTATATATTTTTTAACCATACCACTGTGCGATGGACCTGAACAAGGGACTTCAATGCAAATATTATATAGTCTTTGCCTTAAGTATAAATTTAGAAAATATCAGAATATGGAGATTTTCCTTAAAATAAACATGCCCCACTTATGATATTAAATTATTAACTATATAATGAAGATGTTAATTTTTTAACATACATAAATATAATATTAGTATGTTATATTTTGGAAACTATTAAAATGTAAATAAATAAGTTAGATTTTCAAAAAAAAATATAATTTTCCATAATTTTTTTGGTTTGATTTAATGCATATCAATACTATATATTAATTCCAGAAACCAAGGGACTTGAATGTAATTAAATAAATCTATAAAAATTATTATACTATATAATACATACAATATATTAATTCCAGAAACCAAGTGACTTGAATGTAATTAAATAAATCTATACAAATTAATTATACTATATAGTTTTTAATCATACCACTGTGCGATGGACCTGAACAAGGGAATTCAATGCAAATATTATATAGTCTTTGCCTTAAGTATAAATTTAGAAAACATTAGAATAAAGAGATTTTTCTTAAAATAAACATGCCCCACTTATGATAAAAAATTATTAACTATATAAAGAAGATGTTAATTTTTTAACATACATGAACATAATATTAGTATGTTATATTTTTGGAAACTATTAAAATGTAAATAAATAAGTTAGATTTTCAAAAAAAAATATTTTTCCATAATTTTTTTGGTTTGATTTAATGCAGATATGTAATATATTTATATAAATATATAAGTCTATTAAATTGCATGCCTAAATAGTAAAAATAATTTTCTTAGTAGTTAAAAGAATTGTATTAACATTGGATATAGTAATACGAGGGTAATCACTCAGTTGAATAGTCAAAGTACCAATATTAGCAACAATCGGGGGTAATGAAAGTAATAGAAGTAACAACGAGAGTAGTGAAATTATCAATACGAATGCGACTGTAGTAAAAGTAGCAATAATTACGGCGGGGTAGTAAAAGTAACAATATTAGCAACGAGCGGGGTAGTGAAAATAATAGAAGTAACAACGAACGAGCGGGGGTAGTGAAAGTAATATAAGTAACAACGGGAGTAGTAAAATTATCAATATTAATCCGGAGGTAGTGAAAATAGCAATAATTACGGCGGGAGTAGTGAAAGTAACAATAGTAATAACGAATGTAATAAAAGTAAAAGAACTAACAACAAAAGAAAGTATATATGAACATCTAGCTAACCAATCGATTTAAGTAAAATATTAATAGCGGGAGTAATGATTTTGTCTCATAATTTATTTCATCGTAATTTTAATATATGTCATAGAAAAATATATTAATGCTAAATTTATGAGTTATGCAACTTTAAAGTAGTTTTATTTAATTGAAACTAAACTTTAATGTTAAACAAAGTAGCTCGGGCGAAGCCGGGCACCCATACTAATATTTCTTATACCAAATACCAATATATTATTTTATATATTATATTCACATATATCATATTCGCTAATTATTTCTAACAGTTAGAGTACACTTTATTAATAAAGCGAATCGGGCATCATTACTTCCCGTCACGTTGATGTTAGGCTTGTAGCCATAACTCATAAGCCAATACAAGGCTTTCTGACTAGTACTTGCCTACTTGTATGTTGCATAGTTGTATTAACATGAATCCATCAATACTTCACGTCAAGTTGATTTTATGCTTTTTCACTAGTTGTATAGTTGTATTAAGCCCTGTTCTTTTCGGCTGAAACGAGCTGAAATGAATTAAATGGACTCGAGCTTAATATAACTAAATTGAATGGAACTGAGTTAAAGTGAATGAAAATGAATTAAAAGTGAACTTTGGGAAGATATGAGTTCAACAAAATTGACTGAAACTGAAAAGAACTAAACGAAATAAAGCTAAGAAAAACGGAGATAAGCTGAAATTAAGCTGGATAGAACATGACCTTAGTCTATTGATTATGCGGCTTGGCTCACAGCTAGGGATGGCAGTTCCACCCTTACCCTGTGGATATCCATCCACCCGAAATTAAATGGGTGGGATATGGATGACGATTTTATTTTCAATTTGGGTGGGATATGGATATGGGTGTATTTAGGGTGGGATATGGATCATAATCTATCACCCGCTTAACCACCCGGTGGATATCCTAAATTAATATTTATATATAATTTTTTTAAAAAATTATAATTATTTTGATTAAAAAAACAATAACTTAAAATTTCCTTTAAAAAAACTTTGAAACCTCTTATGGGGCTTTTATGACATTTGTATTTGATTTCAAATTGATGTATTTGTACTCGGGTGATGTATGCCTTTTAATTTTATCATGTCAATTTTCTTTTACGATATATTGGTATTAAATTTTATAAGCGTGAAAATATCCAACGGGTGCCCGCTCCACCCGCTTCACCCAGTGGATATGGATATGGATGGATGAAAAAATATTAAATGGATAAGGGTGGGATATAAATGATCAAAAATTAAATGGATATGGATATGGATATAGCTCCACCCCACCCATATCCCACCCATTGCCATCCCTACTCACAGCTGTGTAACTCAACCACTAATACAAGTCTAGAAGGTTATAAAAGTCATAAAGTACTATAAATTGTAAACTTGGCACATGCACTTTTTTCATTTTATCAACTAATCAAATTAAAAGGAATTGACATAAGACTTCAATCAATGAAACATTACATTGCATCTGACCATAAAACGTCATAATTAAACGCCAACTATTCAAAATTTTGCAAGACTAACCTTACACACAAACAATGACAATAACAAATGCATGATTAATTAAAATCCAACAATTTGGCAATAATTAGGAAAACCTAAATTTGATAATCAAGTGGCTTTTGGTAGTGTAAGGGTCTTGAATTTAGACTCCATCTCATACCATGATTCCAAGCTAATAAGCTCATTGAACTCGGAAAATGTAGCCATTTGGTCCAAGTCGTCTCTGGTGGTACCCTTCTCCTTCAAGATCTTCATGATGTTAACTAGGGCACGAGCCGTGGCGTACACTGCTGTGAGTGAATGAGCAATTAGGTGGAAACCCATTTCTTTGAACTCTTCGGGTGTGTGCAGTGGAGTCTTTCCTCCTTCAATCATGTTTGCAATTCTCAACCCCTTTGTTTTAGAAGAGACTTCCAAGAGTTCATCAACATTTGCGGGTGCTTCAACAAATGTAGCATCTGCTCCAGCCTATAAGTGCCAAGATTATACAAAATTATTAAGGGTAATGATAAATACAGCCCTAAGGGCTGTATATAAGAACTAAATTACTTCCCAAAATGGAATTAAATTAGGAATTTATGACACAATTACGCGTAAATTGATATCATTAATGCATGTTTTAAGCTTTTCTTTCCATTTTAGGTGCCTTAAATACAGCCCTTAGGGTTGTATTTATCATTCTCCATAAAATCAGGAGGAGGCGACGATCAAATTTCTTCATTTTCTTAATGATTTCAATAAATATAAAGTGAGTAGTTTATTTTGCTTTTATGTGCATACCTCCTTGTACATGTTAGCACGTCTAATCCCCTCTTCAAGACCATGAGGTGCTCGGGCATCGGTCCTAGCCACAAGGAAAAAGTCGGAATCACCAATAGCTTCTCTTGCTGCTGCTATCTTAAGTGCATGCTCCTCTGCTGGTATCACCTGCAAAGTTTTATTCCCGATATCAATATACTTACATATGGTACATTATTAGGCCAAACTGTATATTATAACAAGTCAAAGTTAGTAAGTCGAAAGATGTAGGGATGAATTTACCGTCTTGCCACGCATGTGACCACACTTCTTAGGCCACTCTTGGTCCTGTAAAAAAAGAAAACAAAAGAAGATTTAAAATAAGTCTACTTGGCTAGTTGGCCGTGTCCATGTTATAACAATTATGGAGGTCACGCACTATGAATCATTCATTCTAGTGTAGAACTAGATCTAGGAGTCTCATCCAACAACTTGCATTCAACAACTACATAAGACCATGTTCAAGTTCGTGCATATTTAGGACCACAGTAACTTTACATCATCGTAATTTCTAATTAATGATAAATTATTATACCTCGAGAAAGACACCTTTAGCTCCAGCAGCGATCAACTCCCTAATAAACCTCTGTACGTTCAAAGGACCGCCTCCTCCGGTATCTATTACAAATGAACAAAAGATAAATTTGGATATAAAATATTATCGAAACATTGTTTAATTTTGTCCACATAGCAGATTGATTAAAATATATAATTAATACATAAAGAAATGGTAAACTCACCTCCATCAACAATAACACAAATGTTGGGGGCAGCTGCCGTGATTCTGCGTGTGGCTTGTACAACTTCTGTTGTTCTGTATAAAAAATAAAAATTCCATGACTACAAAACTCATAGTTTGTTCTATAGAATGCACACGATTTTAGTGCACGCGACATAGTGGTGGAGCTAGAGGGCTAGCAGGGTCCCTCGCCCTCCTGACGTAGTGACGGATGTGATTTTCGAATTTTTTAGTTACATTTTCCGAATTTTATTCATATGTGTACCCTATATCATTACCCATTCTTTTCCCCCTAAGTTCATATCCCGACTCTACCACTAATACGACATATATGCGATAAAAAATGTGAAGTATTTTGAAAAATCAAAAGGAATGTAACATAATTGGACCCAAGGACAAAATCACAATGTAGCTATTAGCTAGGCATAATTAACTTGCATTGTAGTCTTCATTGAAAATTATAAATGAGTGATAGTCGTATTAAATTGGCCCACTATGGATAGAAAGTTCACAAAATCTCATTAAAGACCATATCCGTCACAAATGAAGACGAATACTATTTCCTCTCACAAAATACCCATGAGATGTGAGTGGGGGAGCACATGGGGGGTGCCCATCTTGTCCCCTCTACCCATTTCCTCTCACAAATTACCCGTTGCAAGATCCGACCCGTCTTCAGCAAGACTTTTTGTAGAAAGTTAAGGAAACACATAATTTCCCATTTTTGTAATGGCCAACTAGATTAGACACTCTTTTCATGAGAGGGTCCGCGAAAAAGATCGTGATCTTAACATTTTCAATTGATCAATCAAAGCAAAAGGTCAAATTTTTTTAACTTAGCGTAAGTCACGCAAGTTTATTTACAAAATACGGAACCTATTGCTAGATGCTAATGTTTAAAGAAATAAGCATTTAGAAGAGGTTTCGTATTTCGAAATGATAACAATTTCATGACCTAAATGGTTAAAAGAAATTAATTCATCACGGCTATATTAAGTTTCAATGATTGATATAGTTTCACGACCCAAATCGAATCTAATGTAATAACGACAAATAAACTCAACATTATTCGTTACATGACTACAATAACATTGTTTACTAGGTCAATGTATCTGAATTAAACAAATAATCTAGTGAATTTGTCATTGAAATGTCATGTTCAAGTCTGATTTATAAGGGCGACTACTATACGTCGTTAGATCTTCAATTATTTGAAAAGTTCACCAACTTTATTGACCAAAATTATTGACGATTATAAAATCTAATACTCCCTCCAAATTCCTTTAATGTTCCCCTTTTCTCTTTCACTCAAATTCATTAATGTTCCCTCTTTCCTTTTTTAGACAAGTTTGTGTGGTTAAAAATCAATTATATGTGGGGTCGTGTATATTGTGTGGTCCAAATTGATTCTCTTAATTTTTGGGCAAAAATGAAAGGGGAACAATAAAGGAAGTTGGAGGGAGTATATGCTAAAAGGTCTAATGTAATACATTAGACGATGCGTATTACTCCCTTTTTTCAATTCAGTAGGTCTTACTTGCGACGGGTCGGATCTTGCGACGGGTATTTTGTGAGAGGAAATGGGTCGGATCTTAGTTGCCTTCCGAGTTTTGTTTAGAAAACAAATAAGGGAATAATGATCAGAAATCATCGATTTGCAAACATTGTAAATGACATGATCTGATGCATGAATTCATTTATACATAATCAATTACTAACGTACATTTTTTTAGCTTAATAAGAGGGCTACTAGTTAAACCCTAAAAGTAATAAATACGGAGTAATTCTTAAGACTACGTTATACAGAATACAATTGTAAAAAAAGTTTTTTTTTTCTTTTACACACCTTTTTTTCTCGAAATGTCGACCAATTGTTTTCTTTCTTTGAGATTTATTTGTGAACGTAATTTCAAACAACGATAACTATTAACTAAGAAAGGTATGACTTGAAACAAATCAGGATCTAGCTAACTCGGATAATGACACGAGACGAAATAAACACTAATAAAAGAAATGAAGTAAAGATGAGTGAAGCGAACATACGTGAGCAAGCCAAAGTCAGGCAATCCAAGCATGGCAGCGGAGACACTGTAACCGGAAACAAAAGCGGCATGGAAGCCAGTCTTCTCCACAACAGCCGCCGAGAGGGCGTCTTGGACACCAGGCATAAGAATAGACCCATGCTCCGCAATCAATCGGTGCATTGTGGTCTTTCCCACGGTGATGCCATTAGTGTACGACCCGTTAGTCGTACCGTTGGTAGCACCATTGGTCGCCATTGTGGAAAAGAGAGGAAATGAAGAAGGGGGTTAGGAAGGAGTTGAGAGAATTGTGTATGAGATGATGCTTTCCTTTGGTTTGACTCCTATTTATACTATTTTCTAGTAGAAAAGGATGCTGGCACTAATAATATTACATTAAAACATTATTACGTATATTAAATTCACAAATTCACATTTACGACAACACCTTCCGTCTTGAGTTTAAGACGGGTCACGTATCACGGTATCATATCACTTGTATAAAAAAGATAAATTAAATATATTGTTTTCTCTATGCATTATTATAAACACAAGTAGTACGTAATTGACATGTTTTAAGTTTAAGACGAATTGTAGCGTATTGAGAAACTTATTGATATACGGAGTAATTGATTTGTAGTAGTAGACCAGTAATTAGTGTTGTGCTGTAGGGTAGAAATGGTATTACATTTTACAAATAATAAACGAGTATGATGGGAATTTTAGTAGGGGTGTTTTTGTAATTTTAAATTGTAATTTTGTTTTATTGACGGGGAAAGTTCCTTATCTGTTTTCTTTTAATTAAGAAGTGGAAATTTCGTGGTTTAAATTAGTTGACAAAAGCTTTCTTTTTCATCAAGCTACATCGGAAATATTACAAGATGAATATCGTCAGTACTCAATATATACTTCAAAAGTTCTCGTAAGTTTTAATTAGTTTATTCATCGCTGTTAAACGCAATATTGTATGTAATTGTATTTTGTATGTTTACTAGTATGGGTGTCCGGCTTCGCCCGGGCTACCTTTGTTTAACATTTAAATTTATTTTCAATTGAATAAAATTACTTTAAAGTTGCATAACTCGTAAATTTAGCATTAATATATTTTTCTATGACATATATTAAAATTACGTGAAATAAATTATGAGACAAAATCATTACTCCCGCTATTAATATTTTACTCAAATCGATTGGTTAGCTAGATGTTCATATATACTTTTTTTGTTGTTGTTAGTTCTATTACTTTTATTACATTTTTTATTACTATTGTTACTTTCACTACTCCCGCCGTAATTATTGCTACTTTCACTACCTCTGCATTAATATTGATAATTTTCCTACTCCCGTTGTTACTTATATTACTTTCACTACCCCCGCCCGCTCGTTGTTA
>JAGPOY010005991.1:0-10619 GCA_018983105.1 Silene uniflora
CTTGACTTCTTTAACCCGTCTTGTTTCACGACTTCCGACTTCATCTCCGTACTTACAACATCAAATGACAAAAGAAGTACCAATTCTACCAAAATCACAATTATTCGTAATAATTATAATTAGGCTACTAAATTACTAAGCATATAATAAAATGAGCTATTATACAATTAAATCACACAAAATCGAGACAAATAAACGATTAAAGTATGAGTAAAATGATACCAAAATTATGCTTATCAATCCTACACGCCCAATTTGATATACTTGTCGTCCAATAATTGGCCCCCTCCTCTTTCCTTGGTTTTTGTGCAAAGTCCAAAAGGTGAACAAATGAGCGGGACAGAGGGAGTATTACCGTTGTCGATCACTTGCATGCGTAAATTACTTCCTTTTAAAATGGTTTTTTAAAATTACTCCCATAAGTTGTATTTTTTGCTAAAATTACTCCCTTAACTGCATATTTTCCTAAAATTACTCCTTTAAATTGCATTTTTTTTCTAAAAGTGCTTCAAAAAGTCCAATTTAAATTGAGTTATTTCCTCTATTTTTGAACTCCCCCTACATTTGTTTACATAGATATACCTTTCAAAGTATAGACTGGCTAAGGCATAAACGTAATAAGTTCAAAAACAGACAAAATAAATCACTTAAAATGGAGTTTGGAGCAATTTTAGCAAAAAATGCAACTTGAAGGAGTAATTTTAGCAAACAATTTCAAAAGGGAGTAATTTTAGCAAGTATGATTTCAAAAGGGAGTAAAATCTAATTTACTCACTAATAAATGTAATTATTGTATCAGGGAATTCCTAAAAAGTTTATGGATGAATATGGGAATGACTTATCGGATGTCGTAAGCCTCAAAATTCCGACCGGTAAGACGTGGGAAGTCGAATTACTGAAAGAAAATGGCAGAGCATGGTTCCGAGATGGCTGGCATGAAATTGTGACCTATTGTTCCTTATGTCATGGCCATTTCTTGGTATTCACTTATGGAGGAATGTCTCAGTTCAGTGTGTATATTTTCGACAAGACCGCTTCTGAAATTGTGTACCCTCTTGATCCTCAAGAAACCGATGAAGTCCTGAAGACAGTAGGTGAAACTCACATCAAGACTAACTTTTGTTCACCAAGGTCTTCATCAAAAGGTTCTCTGTTTTCTTACTTCTTGTTAATTCAATTTCCATCCAAAAATTCATACCTAATGTTTTCGGCATCAACTGATCTTTTGTAAGGCGGTTTTGCACTAATAATGTGAAACGGGTCTACAACAAAAATTACTCGTTTTACACCAAGTCTTCTGTAAGGCCGCTTTACTCAAGAATTTTTGCTCGGATATGGGTTACTACTAGCGCCCGCCCTCCACCCCTGGTTATCTTATTTTTCCGTATTTCTTGCAGAAAATGGGATGCTTGCTTTGGTTTGGCAATACAAAAGGAAATTCGGAACACTCACCCGTGAGCAAATCAAGAAGATTAATTCTTATCAATTTGCAAACCCTTGCTTTACCATCAAAATACAAATGTCTTATGTGACATATAATTTTCAATTGGTAAGAATTTGATTCGTCGAAGTAAACTGAAAATTAAACTGTATAAATGAGAAGAAAAGAGTAATACGAAATAGTTACTTAAAATTTGTTTTGATTTGGTGAGGCAGAAACTACCATTGAAGTTCGCTACAGAGTACTTGATATATACTCGAAGGAGCTGCACACTTCAAAATGCAACGGGTGATACATGGCCCATTCGATGTGGAGGCAATACGCCGAGGTTCATGAAGTTCGTTGGAGGTTGGAAGAAATATGCATTGGACAACAATTTACGAGTTGGTGATATATGTGTTTTCGAGTTGGTAAATATTGTCAAGCGTTTGTTCCAAGTTGAAATAATCCGATACTCATCTCAAGCATCAGGTGGTGTTGGTGGTGTTGGTGTTGCTGGTTCAAGTAGTCCCACAAGATCTCCGGAAGAGGAGATTGAAGTAATATTGATCGACGATTAACACTTGGAAAATGTAACGTTGTTTTTGGAACAATGGTATTTGGTAGGACTCGTAGGAGTACATGGTAATGTTGATCGAAAGGCCATGAAAGAAAGCTCCTAGGCTTATTTGTTTTGGTTACATGTAGATTGTAGGCTTTAGTAGCATCATGGTCATCCTGGTTATGAGTCGGGTCAGAACTAGACAAAGTGGCGCGAGCCTTGTCGATCCAGGGCTTGAAAGCTATCTCAATGGTTAGCCAACCTAATGCTAAAGCGACCATCACTATTTCCCCCTTGCGTCACACTTCTTGCCTTGTTTCTCTACATACACATTCTTGTTAGTAAGGATAGCTAGCAATTGAGGTCGAAACGGAACCCAAGAAAAAAAAATCCGATCCAAATTCAATCTCTAGAAACATATATACCCGATCCACTATTTAAAATTCCATACCCAAATCTGTTTTTGGAAAACCCGAACCAAATCCATTATCGATCCACGCAAATTTGAAGATGATACAATCAATATTTTTTTTTTTTTGATAATTTAGGTTTTAATATACTTGATATTTCCATTTATTTTTTTTTTATATAAAATGAATCACAAATTCTTGTTTACATCCGTTGTATTTACAACGGGGGTATAAATCCATCCCAACTAACACCTTTTTTCGGGGTATAAATTCTTAGTTGGTTTTAGATTATATTATGGAGCAGATATGGATTTGTAAAAAAATATAATGGATCCTATGATTTTTGAAGTTTTGGATATAAGTTGGTTTCAATTCACCAATAATTTGAACGGAAACGGTTTTGCAAACGTATTTTTGTTCTTCTTAGTGCAGAATAACATATACGGAGTAGTAACATTTAACAATACAAAATTAAAGTCAGTCTATTTGACCTATCTATTTAACCCATTTTAACCTTAAACGAATATATCCGTGTAACAGAGACTAATTGAAATGAATGAGTCCATTTTTTTTTTTTTTTTGAGAAAAGATCATTATCATTAATAAAAAGTCATACGACATCTACAACATATGCCAAAATCAATCGGATACAAATCGATAACAACCATAGGAAATAAATTCTTGTTCAAAGACTGATCCACTGCAACAGAGTCTCTATCATCGGTTCGCCGCAGCAGGCTTTCATCCATAAGAGGGTCTCCGAATCTTCCTTGACGAGTATGAATTTCTTCTGACGTGATTGATTGTAGCCATGAATCGGACAATATTTGTATAACCATATAACGATCTATAACAATGCTGATCTTCCGCTTCTTCTGACTTATTAGAGAACTGAAAACGAACACGAAAACGAAAGCTCTCAAACTGGGAGATGGACACCACCGATAGACGGGGACAGACCTCTTAGAAAGAGAGACGAAACAACAAAAGCGGAAATAAAACAGAAACATAAAGGGAACAAAGCAGAAGACAGAAAAACGGAGACCGTCGCCTCCCTACCAACCCACAACACCGCCAGATCCAAGCACCACCCTGCCAAACCACCTCAGCAAGGAGGCGGGTCGCCGGAGAAAGGTCTTGAGAGACCCATCCCCGGCGACATGGCAGGGGGTAGATGGGAGGCGGTGGTAGGTAGGAGGAGAACGGCGGAGCAAAACGGGAAGAGTTAGAGTTTTGTTTTTTAGAGAGAAGGGGTGACTTTCAATAAATAAAATTTCTGGTTACAAAGTTATATTATTTGTCAAATTGTTGATTGACAAGAATTGCATTCATTTTACTTGCTTAACTTATTTATTATTGAAAAGACATATATTTACTTCAATTAATGGAGCTTCCGTTATACATACAACTTGATAAATACTAGGAGTAACACTTAAAAGTCAAAAGAAAACCACATAACATGATTTGCAATGTCTTTCATGGATATTGATCATCATTCTGATTACTTTCCAAGCTTCTTCAAGATAATTCTCGAGCCTCGACACGATCTTTATAAACTGGTATTACACTAAAGTTGTACTCCCTCTGTCCAAGTCGATTCCATACATATAATCAAATATATGCGAGGTGTATTTTAATCAAACGCATGGAATTGACTTGAACGGAAGGAAGTATTCTTCTGCCATTTAATCATTTCCTTTATTTTGCGAAACTTGTATAAATTTACTACCTTCTTACGTTCGTAGTAACATTTCCGTCTCAGTAGTTTGTTTTGCTCTGATTAAAATAATTTACAAAAAATATGAAATGTAAACAAATGATTGAGTCCTGGATTCATAATCCCTGATCAATATAAGTTTTCCAGGAACATATGGAATAATCTCTCTTCTCTAAATCTAATATGGTATCAAGAGTCCTCAATAAAGAGGCTCTGATCGAGTTACGGTTTAAGTTCAATGATAGCTAATATTTGTGTAATTGTATATTTGTATCAGGGAATTCCTATTAAGTTTATGAATGAATATGGGAATGATCTACTGGATGTTGTAAGCCTAACAATTCCGACCGGTAAGACATGGATAGTTGAATTACTGAAAGAAAATGGCAGAGCATGGTTCAGAGATGGTTGGAATGAGTTTGCGACCTATAATTCAGTATGTCATGGCCATTTCTTGGTGTTCACTTATAAGGGAATGTCTCAGTTCAATGTGTTTATATTCGACACGACCGCTTGTGAAATTGAGTACCCTCTTGATTCTCAAGAGACCGAAGTTCCGAGGACAGTGAGTGAAACCCATATCAAGACTAACCCTTGTTCACCTAGCTCTTCATCAAAAGGTTCTTTGTTTTCTTTCCTTTCTCTTGGTATTGTTGTAACTTGTATCAGTAGCGGAATCAGGATTTTTGGTTAGGTAGACCGCTTACACAATAATTCTGATCTATTATAGGTTTAAATTACTCAACTTTCTTGCAGGAGATGGGATGCTTGCTTTGGTTGGAGAATACAAAAGGAAATTCGGAACTCTCACCCGTAAGCACATCAAGAAGATTAATTCCTATCAATTTGAAAACCCTTGTTTTTCCATCATAATTCAACTGTCTTTTGTGGCATATGATTTTCGCATGGTAAGAAGTTGATTCGTCCAAGTAACGTTATAAATAAACCGTATATATAAATGAGATGAAAGGAGTAATACGAAAAAGTTATTTAAAGTTGTTTTGATTTGGTGCGACAGAATGTTCCAGCGAAGTTTGTTGCTGAGTACTTGATGAAAACTCGAGGGAGCTTCACACTTCAAAATGCAACTGGCGATACATGGCCTATTCGACTTGAGCGCAATACGGCGTATATGAGGTTGTCTGGAGGCTGGAAGACGTTTGCATTGGACAACAAATTACGAGTTGGCGATATATGTGTTTTCGAGTTGATAGATGTTGTCAAGCGTCTGTTCAAAGTTGATATAGTCCGATGTTCAGCTCAAGCATCAGGTGTTGGTATTGCTGGTCCGAGTAGTCCCAACTCCCACGAGATCTCCAGAAGAGGTCAAGAGGAGGTTGAAGTAATATTGATCGACGATTGAAACGAGAAAATCCAACGTTTTCGGAATAATTGTATTTTGTAAGGGGTACGATACATCGGAAGGCTAGAAAAGAAAGCCCCTCGGAACTTGTTTGTTTTGGTTATGCTTAGGAAAATCAAGGACGGCTATGTAGTCCTCGTCAGTGTTAAGTTTGTGTAAAAGTTCCTTAATTCAAAATCGGAATGATTAGATAGAGACAGAGTAGGTCTTGGTTTAAGACGGTCTAACATGGAGGCGTTTTACAAGCTCCTTCCGTCTCCACCCCTAGCTATTACAATGAAGGGTGAGCTGGTTCAATCTAAATCTAAACGCGTAATATAATTAACCTTTCGGATGATGCCAATTGCCCCGTCACATTGACTTATACAAATGTGCATTACCAGGCTAATTCGTTGTTGCTCGAGTGGGTTTGATACTCAGATACTCCGTATGATTTATTTCCTCCGGTCCAATACAACGGTAGAAAAGTACGGTCAAAGCTACCACGAAAACCACAAAAAATGAATAGGCAAATTAAGACCCGGCAAAATCGACCCTCCCCTCCCTCCATAACAAAGGGATAATTATCGTCGCATACTGATCATAATTCATAAATACCTTGTCAACTTCTGTTCAATATGTCATGGCCATTTCTTGATCACTTATAGAGGAATGTCTCAATTCAATGTGTTTATTTTCGACATGACCGCCTGCGAGATTGAGTACCCTCTTGATGTTGAAGAAACCGATGTCCCGAAGACAGTGAGTGAAACTCACACCAAGACTAACTCTTGTTCTCCTAACTCTTCATCAAAAGGTTCTCTGTTTTCTTACCTAATGTTCTTGTATATCAACTGATCTTTTGTGAGGCGGTTTTACACTAGGTTTGTGATTCCCAAATTCTCGTTTTACACCAAGTCGTGTAAGGCCGCTTTACACAAGAATTTTTGCTAGGATATGGGCTACTACTAGCGCCCGTCCGCCGGCCTTTATCCTTATTTCTGATGTAATATAGGTTTACTCAACTTTCTTGCAGAAAATGGGATGCTTGCTTTTGTTGAGCAATATAAAAGGAAATTCGGAGCCGTCACCCGCATGGACATTAGGAAGATTAATTCCTATCAATTTGAAAACCCTTCTTTTGCCGTCCTAATGCAACTGTCCTATGTGAGCTATAAGTTTTACTTGGTAAGAACTTGATTTGTCGAAGTAATCTGTGAAATAAACCATATAAATGAGATGAAATGAGTAATACGAAATACGGAGTAGTTACTTAAAAGTTGTTTTGATTTGGTGCGGCAGAATGTACCAATGAAGTTTGCTTCGGAGTATTTGAAAAAAACTCGAGGGAGCTGCACACTTCAAAATGCAACCGGTGATACATGGCCTATTCGATGTGAAGGCAATACGCCGAAGTTTATGAAGTTGAGTGTAGGCTGGAAGAAATATGCATTGGACAACAATTTACAAGTTGGTGATATATGTGTTTTCGAGTTGATAAATGTTGTCAAGCGTCTGTTCAAAGTTGAAATAATTCGATGCTCATCTAAAGTATCGGATGTTGAAGTTGTTGCTGGTCCGAGTAGTCCCACTAGATCTCCGGAAGAGGAGATTATTGAAGTAATATTAATCGACGATTAACGCATGGAAAATGTAACGTTGTTTTTGGAACAATGGTATTTGGTACGAGTACATTGTACTGTTGATCGGAAGGCCATGAAAGAAAGCTCCTAGGAACTTATTTGTTTTGTTACATGTGTAGGCTTTAGCACCATGGTCATTCTTGGTAACGAGTCCGGTTAGAATTAGACAAAGTGGAGCGAGCCCTGTCGGGCCAGGGCTTGAAAGCTATCTCAATGGTTAGGCAACTTTAAAGACATTATAGCCTACTTAATTTGGTGCAAACGGTCTAACCGGTCCCATATTTTTGACCGATTGTTGTAAAAAAAAATATTTTTGACCGTTATTTGAAAAAGTTTGTATGTAAAATAATTCCGGTCTAAAAGGTTCGTGAAGGAATATGATGAGTGAGTATTATTCCATAAGAGATCGAGTATTTGTACATTCGGAAAACGTAATATTACTAGCCTAAATACAAGGGATATTATGCTAATAAGTTAGACTAATATGTAAACAAATCATACAAAATAATTTGACAATTATACACAAAATATTCTATATTCTATCACACCCCCGCAGTCGAAACGGGAGGAGGCCGAATGTTGAGACTGGCCCGGAAATCATCGAATAAAACTGAGGGAAGGCCCTTAGTAAATACGTTAGCCAACTGAGAGCGAGTAGGAGCGTGGTGAACCCGGACTTCGCCACGAGCGACTTTTTCACGAACGAAATGGATATCAATCTCAATGTGCTTAGTTCGTTGATGTTGGACGGGATTCCCGGCGAGATAGATGGCACTAATATTATCGCAATAAACCAGCGTGGCTTTGCGAAGAGGGTGATGAAGCTTCGGCAGCAAGTTGCGTAACCAACATGACTCAGAAACGACATTAGCAACGCCCCTATACTCAGCTTCAGCACTTGACCGAGAGACGGTCGGTTGGCGTTTCGAAGCCCAAGATATGAGATTGTCGCCTAAGAAGACGCAGTAGCCACTGGTCGAGCGCCGAGTGTCAGGGCAACCTGCCCAATCTGCATGAGTGTAGGAAGTAAGACATGTGGGAGATGACTTACTTAACCACAGACCGTGATGTTGGGTGCCCTGAATGTAGCGGAGAATGCGCTTTAAAGCGTTCATGTGGTCGTCCATCGGATTATGCATAAACAAACAGATTTGTTGTACCGCATATGAAATATCAGGACGGGTAAATGTGAAATACTGTAAAGCACCCGCTAGGCTTCGATACAATGTGGGATCAGCGAATGGAGTACTAGGGACGGAGCTGAGTTTGGGCTTGGTGTCAACGGGCGTAGGGGAAGACTTACAGGAACTCATCCCTGCCCGCTCAAGGATTTCAGCAGCATATTTCTGTTGGGATAGAAACAGACCGGTGGGGTGATGCGTAGCACTAATCCCGAGAAAATAGCTTATGGGTCCTAGATCTTTCATAGCAAACTCGGCTCCGAGCTTAGTCATAAGGGAATCGCGGAGCTTTGTTGGCGAGCAAACCAAAAGAATGTCATCAACATAAAGTAGAAGAAAAGCCGTATTACCTGCCCCGTCACGGTAAATAAACAACGAATGATCACAGTGACTGTGAGCAAAGCCGATAGATTCCACAAAATCTGCGAAGCGTTTGTACCATGCCCGAGGCGCTTGTTTAAGACGGTAAAGGGACTTTCGTAATAAGCAAACATAATCAGGAACCCGTTTATCTCGATAGCCAATGGGTTGATGCATGTAAACTGTTTCCTTAAGTTCTCCATGGAGGAAGGCATTCTTGACATCCAACTGGCGAATGGACCAATTATGCGACACCGCAAGAGATAATACTGTCCAAATTGTAGCCGGCTTTACAACCGGGCTAAACGTTTCCCCACAGTCGATGCCCACCTGCTGAGTTTTTCCGTCACCTACAAGACGAGCTTTATGCCTCTCAAATGAACCGTCAGATTTAAACTTATGTCTAAAAATCCACATTGACCGAATAACATTGACATGTGCCGGACGAGGGACAAGCTCCCAAGTCTTATTACTAATTAAAGCGTTAAATTCATCATCCATGGCCAATTTCCAATTATAGTCTTTAATGGCAGAGACGGGATTGCGTGGAATTGGTGAGACGGAAACCGTTGTATTTAAATTAAATATCGGTTTAGGTTTGTAAATTCCATGGTCACCCCGGGTGACGGCTTTAGAGGCTAAAGGAGGACGTGGTGGGGATGATGAGGCAGATGTAGTCGTTGTAATCGGTGTGGGTGACCGGTGTACAGGAGAAACAGGGGTCGTAGGGGAAACAGGGGTCGTAGGTGAGGTCGGGGTTGCGGTATGGCTAGAGGCAGGAGACAGACGAGTTGGAGACGATGGAGGGGTGACATCGGCAGGGGGGATGTCGGGTGGGGTTGAGAGGTTGACATGATGGACTACATGAGGGGACAGACCATTATCAAAACAATCGTAAGCGCGAGAATCCAGGTGGTACGTTTTTGCAAACGGAAACTGAGTTTCGTCAAAAAGTACGTGGCGACTAAGGATTATTTTGCGAGATTTCATGTCAAAACATTTGCACCCACGATGGTTTTGGGGAAAACCAAGAAAGACGCATGGTGTTGAACGAGCTTGGAGTTTGTTTATTGTGGTAGACGGAATCAAAGGGTAACATAGACAACCAAAGACACGGATATGAGCATAGGCTGGTTGTTTATTGTATAGCAATTTGAGTGGAGTCTCGAGAAATAAAACTTTGCTGGGTAAAACATTTGATAAATATGTGGCCATTGCAAGAGCGTGATGCCAAAATGAAAGCGGTAAAGACGCATGATGAAGTAAAGTCCGAATAATGTTGTTAACGGATCGAATTTTGCGTTCGGCTTTGCCATTTTGGGAGGATGTGTGCGGACACGAAAAACGAAAAGATAATCCGTGTTGAGCACAAAATTCCCCAAAATGACCGTTATCAAATTCCTTCCCGTTGTCACATTGTAAGGTCGTTTTTATTTCACGTTCAAATTGGGTTTTTATATAATTACGAAAAGTGACGAACACATTATAAACTTCAGATTTTTTTGCAATTGGGAAAGTCCATAAAAAATTAGTGTAGTCATCTAAGAGCAATAAATAAAAACGATGTCCGCTAGAACTGGGAACGGGTGATGTCCAAAGATCTGTATGAACAATATCAAATGGCATAGACGTTCGCGAAATAGACGGATTAAAAGATTGTTTAACATGTTTACCCAAAGAACAAGAATGACAAATTGTTTTCTTAGAAGTAGAAGTACAATTAATCAAACTATTAAAACGCAAAGTATTAAAAATAGGGACTCCAGGATGGCTAAGACGATCATGCCACAGCGACTGTAACACCCGCGTAGACCAAGGGGGCCTTTACCAAGGACTGCCCTTAGCCTACGGGAGTATTACCATCCCGACATAACCGGGGTAGTGAAATATCGAAAGAAATAATACCGTACCTTTATTAATAATCAAACTTTAATTGTCTTACAACATTATCATAATAAAATCAGCGGAATTATTAAAGGTTCAA
>JAGPOY010005992.1:3546-14165 GCA_018983105.1 Silene uniflora
AATCAAAATCTTATTTGTTTTCAAAATAAATTTGTTAATGAAAATTATTTTAATTAATAAATTATAAGTGTTATAAATTCTTAAAAAAATGAGCTAATTAAAGTTTCGAGAACTAGAAAAACTTATAAAAAAAATTCGTAAGTAATTTATTTAAATAATGCTTTGACTCCAAACTCAACGAATTTAATTAAAATTAATCATTTAATAAATAAATGAAAAGTGTCAACCTCTATATTTTCTATCTTTTTATTATCATCTTATATATTACTTATAACATGGTTTTAACATTCAACATATAACTTAATATTGAATTTAAGATTTTTGAGCTCATCCCCCTATATACTAAGAGAAAAAAAAACTTTTCTAAAGTTTTCTCTCTAGAGTGCTCAAACTTATATATGAAAACAAATAATATTTTCATTTATTAAACCAATTTTTCATTTAAAAAGAATCTTATCATTAAACTTAAAAATATAATCTTTTAAGAAAAATGAAACAAAATTGGTATAAAAATATAATCTATACATAAACTGTTACTCCTATTATTAACTTCGTGACGAAAAAAGAATTTATTAAAATAATTTGAGGTAGTTAAAATATTTTCTTAAAAAACACACTTCATGGAATTACTCAATTCTTTTGATTAATTTTTTTAATATTTGTTTTTTTATAAAAATTCATGAGATAAAAATATAAAATCTATAAGTAATACAATAAAAATTAAAATGTCTATATATACCGCGCATTTGCGCGGGATCTAGACTAGTAAGTTTATTAAGCAAATTAGTTACTCCGTATTTATTAGTATCCATCTACTACTTTATATAGAGCATTTGATCTTCTTTGTTAAGCAAAATTATTGTTATTTCCAATCCAAGTTCTCATCTAAGTAGGGCCTTGCTTTATTTATAGTATTCAATTAAGATAATTAATTCCTCATAACTACAAAATGAACATTATTAATTTTGAACCTTCAAATGCTTCACATAAAGTTCTTCTTATTATCGAGTTATTAATTAAGACCCAATATTAATCATCTTATCTCCATCAACCTATTTATTTTTTTAGAAACTAAAACTTGGTTCTTAAATAAGAACCAATTTTTTATTTTTTATTTTGACAAACCCAATGCCAATCCACAATGGGAAGAACTTTATTAATGTTCTTATTAACAAACTCAAGAATTAGAACTCCCATTGCATTTGATATATCAATTTATGCACTAACAATGAAATAAAACAATTCATTTGTCAAAGTAGCTTAGAGCAAGTGCAATGGGTAGTTCTTAAAGTTCTTCCTTTCCATGTCATATTTTGACAAACTCCACAAACTCGAACTTTTATCTACAATGGAAGAACTTTGAAGTTTTTAAAACTATTGGTAATGAACAAAATCAAAATAAAGATATAAATTCATTGGTTAATTTTTTTAGGTTTTGGGACAAACTTGGTTCTTATTTTCAAACCAAGTTTGTCAAATAAAGGAAGAACCGAAGAACAAAAACTTTTGTCGCAATGGACAAACTCACCAAAATAAAGTTCTTGTTACAAACCCAAGAACAAAAACTATAAGTTGTTACGAAGAACTTTATTTTAAAAGTTCTTCTATTACATTTAAAAGTTTGTTCTTAAGAATAATCAAGTTCTAAAATAAGAACCAAGTTTTTAAATATTGGAAAATGTACAAACAATAAATATAGCTTCGTAAAATGTGAGAAACCATTTAACATCATTCATTTTATAATTCTATTCATCTAAATATAAAGTTCCTCATCTATTGCAGGGGCGGCCAATGATATTAAGAGGCCCTGTTCAAAATGTTATTTCGAGGCCCCTAAGATGATCCATAATTTGATTTATTATTTTAAACACAAACTTTTTCTACCATAAAGTAGCGAAAAGTACACATACAATGACAATATAATGTGATTTTTTAGAGAAGTTCAACCGGAAGGTCGACCTAAATTCGAGGAAATATATTTACCAAAAAATGACCCAAATCCTATCTTATTTGCCCGACCAAATGACCAATGACACGATTTTATTTAGAGTTCATCGACTAAAGCACAATAACAATCTAAAAGAATTAACATGAATAAGAGGTAACTTTTAAATTACAAATTAAAAGCTCAATTTAGCTGAGTAGAAGAATTGCTAACAATTTAAAATAAATGGTATTGAGAACTTTTAAAAATTCTTTGTATAGAAGATGATGATGGAGATAGATAAATAAAATACGGAGTGCATGAACCAAACTAACTGCATAACCCCTTTGGTCTTGATTAATTTATGACTTAATTAATGTGACTGATTTGGGTAAGGCCCAAAATAATCAATCTAAATATATATTTGAGGCTTTTTTCGAGCGATGTGGTAGTCTCCAACTTTTTTAAAACACTTAATATAATTATTAAATTATTTACAATTTTCCTATTAGAATTAGAAGATAATTAATTAATTACAATTTTCCTATTAGAATTAGAAAATTAAAATTAATTATTTATGATTTTTCTATTAAGATTAGGAAATAATTAATTATTTACAAATTTTCTATTAGAATTAAAAAATTAAAATTAATTGCTTATGATTTTTCTATTAAGATTAGGAAATAATTAATTACTAGATTTCATGCCCGGCCGTTGGCCGGGTAATATCAAAAACCAATTTCTAAATATTTATCTTGATATTCTTGCTTTGAAAGCATTTTATAACGAATATGTTTCGGTATAATCATAGTTGTGTACTATTGAAGGAGTTCGAGTCTTTTTTCCGTATTCAATCGCATCCATTGAAACATTACAGCGGAAATTCCGTCACAGAGTCCTTTGAAATGGATCTCAAAAGTCCATTGGTCAGAGTCAAAGTCAACATCTGCGATGAAAAATCCGTTGCAAACATTGTCTGTAGTAGCATATATCTTAAATATGTAAAATGGTGAAAATAAAGGAAAAGAATTTGGACCACATAAAACACACTGATTTGAATGGAAAAGAAAAGAGGGAACAACCGAACAAAGAATAGAAAAGAAAAGAGGGAATAAATGATAGACTTAGAGGGAGTCTTTATTAAAATCGGTAACATGTTATTCACCATATCAATTATTTATTTTGTTCTATTCATTAAAATATTTGTTAATCTCAAATGTATCCTGTTTTTGTCTTATTTGACCGGTCTTAACTTATCAGTCTTAAGATTAAGACGGATATATGCCCGTCTTAAATGAGAATTTATGTAAATAAAAACTATGAGTAGATCATTTGGATGGTCAAGTATAACTAACTTAGAAAAGTTTAGAATTCATGAAACATGGAACAACATTCATACTTCAAAGTTATAAAGCTATAGCAATTAACAATTAAAAAAGCTTAAAATTATTGTTGACCATATATACTACCTTTGTATGAAAACTATGGCAATTTTATAAGACAGATTAGAAATGAATACAACTACGTATAAGCATAATTCTCCATCCTTTATATAGATTATAAATATAGTTTGACTAAAATCCTAGTGGTAACCAAATTTATGGCTCCAAGGTATAAGTAATATAATATTGAACTCATATATCAACTAAACGATTTATTATCCTTTCAGAATTTTGATTTATATAGTTGTAAGCTTAATATATATCTTTTATAAACATAATTTATTAGTTATCTTTTAATTTACTATTTTAAAATTTCGTATTTTAATTTTTTTTATATACATAAGTTATTAAAAAAAACAACAGCCAATGAAATCGCTTCAAAGTAATAGCCAATGAAATCGCTTTAAAAGTTTCTCTTTTAAGTATGTAGACAGATTATTAAACAACTTAATTTAATATAGATAGATTTCTGTATTAGACAAATCTTTTATTTAATTAGCTTGTTAAATCAGCCAATTAGATTGCATGAAAACAATAACTAATCAAAACGCTCGAAAACATCCTCTTTTAAGTATATATAGATAGATTTACAAATTTTCTATTAGAATTAGGAAATTAAAATATTATTTACAATTTTCCTATTAAAATGACACAAGAAAAAAGATAAGTAGACGGATGATAAGATTACTAGGTGTAGAAACGTGACGATAAATGTCAAGAATTATCGTTTAACAATGACAAAAAAGCGGGGTTAACTTAAATAAACGTTATTTGGTATCTATAAACCTTTTTACAAGGAGAGTACTTACATAGACGTAATATAATATCTTAACTTTTTATTTACTATGGAATATATATATTTAGGAAAGTCAACAATTAGTTTAGGATTAATTAAAAAAATGAGATAATGTATTTCAAAAAATTGGGATAATGTAATTACGGTAAAGGAAGTAATTAAGAGTGGGTTTTACAGGTCACCACGCATCAAGTTAGAAGGTCTTATAACAACGATATATTTAACATATACTTTTTGCAATAAGTTAGGCGGGCTGATGTAATAAAATTAGCAAAATTTCAATATATTATTGTAATTTTGACCAAGTTTAGTTGCATATTGTAAAAAAAACTTATGAATATGAAAACGTCATATTAAAATTACAAATTCAGATCAAGTTAATTTTGTATATATAACTTCACAAAAATAAGTAATGAAATAAAATTAAAATTGCTCTGAAAATATTTCAAACCTGGCAAGATTAAAATAAATTTAATGTCATTTTCATCTTAAGTGTTAAGTATTGATAGATCGAGCAATCTCCTTTGATAGAATTACCTATTAAAATTAATTAGGATGACAAAAAATGTCAAAAACTATAGTATAATGATGACAATAAATGGTAGGGGTTTACTTTAAATAAACAGTATTTGGTATCTATAAATTTGTTTTTTCTTATGGAGTATATATATTTAGGAAATTCATCATTTAGTTTTGTATGAATTAATACTTTATTCACGATGAAGTATATAAATTTAGAAAAGTAACCAATCAGTTTAGGATTAATTAAAAAATTGAGATAATTTATTTAAAATAAAATAAAATAAAATGGGATAGTATAATTAGGTGAAGAGAATAAATAAAAGTGAAGTTATACGGGTCACAGGTCGAGTTAGAAGGTCTTAACAACGACATATTTGACATATAATTTTTGTAATAAGTTAGTAAGGGCTCATGATGTAAAAGTGTGCATATTCTAAAAAAAAAAAGCTTATAAATATAAAAATGTCATATTAAAATTACAAATTTATGTGAACTTTGTATATATAACTTTACAAAAGTAAGTCATGCTATAAAACTAAAATTGCTAGGAACATATTTCAAACATCAAAAGATTAAAACGAATTTAATGTCATTTTCATCTCAGTTGGCGAGTAGTCGAGTACTAATAGATAAAACAATCTTCTACGATAGTATCGAAGGCAATTTCACAAAATGTTCATCCCAAGCTTGGAAATTTCGAAATTTTTAGAGGTCACTTTAAAATATTACCTTTTCGCCCCCGTTGAAATTTTTTGCCCTCGCTTACTTTATAATTAGGTTCACCATGGAAAATAAATAACTTAATATTAAAATTGAGAATATATATAGATATAAGGTATAATTGGACTGTGATTATACACATATAAAAGTGTTTCACTTGCCCTTCTATTCTATCTAAATTTCCCATTACTATAATGGGGTCGGATTCAGGTTAGGTTAATTTGGGTTCGGGTTTGCAATAATTCGAGTCAGGTCAGGTCATTTCAGATTTGGGTCATCTCCGGGTAGGTTATTTTCAAGTTATTTGAGGATATAGCTCAAGTTATTTGAGGATATAGCCATGTCAAACAGTGAGGCTAAGATCACTCTTTAGGATGAGAGAGGCCTAATGAGAAACTTTTAAAGGAGCACCGAGACCTAATATAACAGTCACAACGAGGTCAGAAAATGAGTAACAAGAATATTTTGATGATAAAAGAAATAACACAAATTAAACTCATTATCAGAAACGTTCCAAGAGCCATTGACAATAACAAAGGACATCAATTACATTGCATGCTGAGGTGCGGAAAAGAGGTCTAAAAAAGGGATCAAAGAGGCATAAGAGTGTACCGCATTTATTTTAGTCATTTATCTTATTTAGATACAAAGATCAAAAGAGAAGACACACATATTATATGTACCGCATGGAATATTAAGTGAATTAAAAAATAAATGGATTGTTCTTTTTGTTTTGTTTTACCAAAATCTCTCAAACTACCATATAAAGGAAAAAAAAAAGGCTTATCCAAGTGTCAATTAATTTAGCTAATAAAATCACATGTTGAAGCAATTATGATCGTTAATCAAATTATGAAGCATTAAAATTGTTTTACAGTCTCATGTACACAATAAAGGCTAAAACGACCATACACACCATAGATTTAGTTAATTATTTTAGAATCCGTGCAACGCACGAGCACCACACTAATTTCATATTATTTGGCGCAAGTTGTAGCTGTCTTGGTGGTGAAGCCCACTAGGCAATAGTCATTCAGATTTAAAAGCTCACTCAACTAGAAATAGTAATGGACTTTCGAATTTTGGGGCCCTTAATGTTGTTAGGCCCCGGTTCAGAAAACTGAATTGCACTACCCTTGGGCCGCCCCTGATCTATTGTTAACAAAAATCCTAATCTTAAAAATCAAGGTTGATGTATTATGACATGACATATTGACATGTAAAGACTTTTATACGGAGTATAAAGTTTTACTATTATTATTGCTTATTTAACAATAGAGTATTGACAAATTGGACATCATCATAATGATGATTGACTTTGATAAATGTTGTGATTAAAAGTTAACAATTTCAATACTCTATTGAAAATATAGAACTTAATTGCTTTCCTAGGTGAGAATAACAATAATGAGTTACTGACAGACGACTTTAATAATTAAAAAATGAATTATTTTTGTGATCGATACGTTTGTCGTTTAATTAATAAGTTAAATACTTATAAAATACGACAAAGCAACCATTGAAAAATAGGAATTCATATTTACGAGCTGAGGCCAAAATGGTATTATTGGTACGTTTGTCGTTTAATTAATCCATTAAATACTCGTATATTAACAAGATTTATATTGTTTATGATCTTATGTGAAACTTCACTTTAAAGATTATCTGATTAATTGAGAAACACATTTCTGTCGGAAGGTTATTAGGTCTGAAATTCTAACAATTTTGCATGCGAGACATCATTGTAACAACAAATTTTATTTCGGTACTTTATTTAATTAATAAATTAAAATTTCCGTGCTTACAATCATCAATAAGTACCAAACATTATACATAAAAACCTTATGATACGTATGCTTTCATAACTACTTACATATGAGAGTCAAAACCCTAAATCTTAATAATACAATTGAAAAGAATTGAATCGATGTTAACAATCCAAGTTTACGTACGCATCTATTCTTTGGTGGCTATGAATCATAAATTTTTAAGATAGATAATCAATATATACAATAAATGTTTCTATGTTATTAAAATGTAATTTAAAACACTAATAGATCAACTTAGTTACAAGATGTTATGAGTGTATATTCGACGACGTAAAATATAAATTCAAATCGAAGAAATAGGGATAACTTACTAGGATATATTGCGTTACAAGGAAATAGATAATATATTTTCTTCGACTTCTTCGATTCTCAACGGTAAATAGTATTTGACAATGAGCACAGGAGAACCTAGGCACGGTTTATATAGCTTTCGAAATAGATATTACCTTTCCGATTTTAATAGTCTCGAAAGCAAATATATGACTTACCGATTTTAGTTCAATAAAAAAAATGTTTAAATCCTTATTAATTAGGCTTCCAATTATGTGTATATTGACTTATTTAATCTACTAAATACAAGAGCGGTAGTTAATTAAGGAGTTGTTTGGCTGTCCTTGGAAAAATATGGGAAAACTTCCCATGAATTGGTAAAAATTAAAACTAAAACTTGTATGTTTATGGCAAATAAGGAGTATAATATAAACTTAGTAGGCAACTTAGGCCTTGTTCTTTCCGGCTTAATTTGAGTTTATTTCAGTTCAACTAAGTTACATTCAGTTAAGTAGTTCAATTTAGCTTTACTTAGTTCAGTGGAGTCTCTCTCTTCACAAATTAACTCTTACTAGCTCCATTTAGCTTCATTCAGTTCAACTCAACTCTAATGAATTCAATTCAGTTTAATTAGTTCAGCTCATTTCATCCGAAAAGAACAAAGCCTTAATAGGCTAACATTGTCTCTATTTATTTTTATCGACATTATATAAGATGTTTGATACACCCTTTCAAGCAAAATTAATTATGTAAATTACACACAACTTTGACAGAGATAGTCTCTCGTTAAGTTATTAATTTGAGGTCATTAATTTGTACCATTTTATGTGTTTTTAGCTACCCATTTATTGTTGATTGTGACCTAAAACTTACTTTGTTTATAATAGTTATGCTAAGTGTGAATGCTTAAGATAAAAACGTGTAGGAGCATGTTACTTTAATGGTAACAAAGCAATTCTCGAAAACAAATGTGTTTCCCTTTTCTTTACAACATGCTAATAAATGCACATTTTTTTATTGGTAGGAGAACGGGAGAACCGATAACTTTTGAAATCGGGGAAGTGGCAAATAAACGTCATACGTTTGCCACTACGTGCAAATTAGTCCCATAACTTTCAACATGTACGTATTAACCCCATATCTTCAAGTATTGGTGCAAATTACAATTACCCCATCTAATTTATTTGGCTAATATTTAATTTATTATTCTATTTTTTTATCCATTTAGTTTTCTCATTTTATTAAAAATTTATATTTGGACTACTCTACGTCTCCACCCCTTCCCACCCCTTTACCAATTACCATTCATTAATAATCTAACACCCAAATTCATCTTCTTCTCCGGTCTCTATTGTTGCTCCCACAAAATGCCTCCAACCGTCAACACGAACACCTATACTATAACTCTCCACGGCTTCACAATCCGTGGAATCGCAAGCGAAAATCATCTTCTTCTCCGGTCTCTATGGGTTACCGGAGTTTATGAATTGTGTATGTTGCTGCGTGCTGGGTCGATTTCGGTTTCGATTAGGACGAATCGCAAGCGAAAATGACCTTCAATTAATTAGAGTTTCTTCATCTACAATGGAAATCAGTTGATTATTTACAACTCTTTGATGCAAGAAATCAGTAGATGATGTGGTAATGTAGTTGTTAGTAGAGGGTAAAACTGACTTTTAATAAATTAGCAATAATATATGTGATTGTATAATACGGAGTATTAATTAATTAAGCTAATACAATTATCATGTTTAATACACAAAATTTATAATAGAATTAATTTGCACCCTAAGGTAAACTTGAGGGGTTAATATGCACATGTTGAAAGTTATGAGGCTAATTTACACGTAGTGGCAAACGTATGGGGTTTATTTGCCACTTCCCCGCTTTTGAAATAGATACTTCATTTCCTATTTTAACGATTTTGGTAGTTTAAATTTGGAAAACAAACACAGTATATTACTTATCTATTCCCTTTTAACTAACATTAAATAAATGTTTCTGACTTTATTAATTAGCTTTCAACTCTGTACAATTAACTAATTACTCTGTATTAGGCTTTATTTGATAAAATTAACTGAAACTTGAAAATATAGCTAAAAACTCAAATCAAAATCTGAAAAGATAGCTGATAAGAAAACTGAAAATTAGGATCTGATAAGGGAACTGATTATATAAAAAATGTTTGACAAACCCGCTAATTGAATTATGTAGCTTATTTTTTTTTGCAAAATGACGTAAAAAGAATATAATAATTATTTAGTACTATACATTTGTTTAAATGAGCTACTTGGCAAACACTTATAAAGAATAACGTAACTGAAAGTTTGGTCATATAAGTTATCTTATAGAGTAATATTTTGCCAAACAGAGCCTTAATCTAATAAATATGAGTTGTAGTTAATTAACTAAAACTAAAACTCAGGCTTTGTTCTTTTGGGTTGAATGAAATTGAATTGAATCGAGTTGAACTGAGTTGAATCGAGCTGAATGGAACTGAATTGAAGTTTAATGAGATGAATAAAGTTGAAATAAGCTAAGCTGATCGAAATGAGTTAAATGAGAATTGAAATTAAGCAAAGAAGAGAGTCTAACTTTCAACTTCTTATCCTCTTCCTTCAATTATAGTGTCCTTGTGGCCAATTAGCTAAGCACACAGATTAATAATTAATTTAACACCCAAATTGTCTTTAGTTTCATTCTCTAATTCATCTCATGGTGTGTTTGGGAACCTTGAATTTGAATTGAATTCCATAATTGAAATATTTCAAGTGTTTGGGAACCCCTAGAATTTGGAATTGGAATTGACTCAATTCCTTATCAATTCCAAACTAGTTAAAATTTGTGGTTCTCAAATACCTACCATATGGTTGTCATTTCAATTCCATCACTTCTTACGTTTTATTTTGTAGCGCAAATTTCATCACAATATTTTTATTTATGATATTTTTTTCGATCGCAAATATTTTCTGAGACAATATTTAACTTTTTTCAAATATAAAACATCCATTACACAACCCATATCCGTCTCGCCCAAGTTCAATTCCATTTCCAATTCCATGGGTTTCCCAAACGCAATTTTGGAATTGGATTTGGAATTGAATTCAAACATTTGA
>JAGPOY010005993.1:3893-14508 GCA_018983105.1 Silene uniflora
TGTGTATTGTTATGGTCTTGCTTATCATGTTCTTAATCCATCAGGTAATGTTTGGTCGTGTATTGTTAGTCTTCATTATCATGTCCTTAATCCATAAATGTAATGTTTGGCCGTATAATTTTTGGTTGAATAATCCATTATTTAGAGTCTTTTTGTATATGTAATTTTACACCAGTTTCAAAGAATTTATATATTATTGGACTTCAAGTTTCGTCTATTTGGTCAACATGTTTTGAAAAAGGACATATCTTATATAATTTTGGACCTTAAGTTCCAAAAGTTCTATTTTAAGGATGAGCAGATATGTCTATATTATAACTTTGGCTTGAAATTCAAAGTTTTAAAGGTGTGTAATAATTAAACACCGTCTCATCAGTACAATATATTCATATTGTAAAGTATAAGTGGCTAGATGTCCACATGGAAATGCTAAGTGGCTAGAAGTAGTCCACGTCTATGAGCACATGAATCGTTGTTGAGTTTAAAACGATCTTTATGAAAGGCAAATTTATTTGCGAATTGATTTTTGTTCAACTGAAGTTGAACAGTATAATGAGATATGAAATTTGATCCATTCCTTAAAGTGAATGTGACATCTCATAAAGACTCGATCTGTTTGTAGCAGAGATCGAATATGGCGTTATGATAAGCCTAATGTTGCGGCTTTAATTGAGCCAAATAATGTGGCTTTTACTGAGCCAAATAAAGGAACCTTAATTGAGCTTAATGATGTGGCCTTATTGAGCCAATCAAATTCGTTCATTGAAAGAAATGGAAATATCTCATGAAACTGAATATCTCATGAAAATCCACGAGAGACTCGTATATACAAGAGTTCAATATGAGAAAGAAAAAAAATTCTCGGGTTGAGATTTTGACATTGACACTATGGTTTGAAGTTCATAGTATTTACAAATGAATTATGTGGGGTGGTTATAACTCACATAAAGATGTAAGGGAAGAAAAATGTTTCCCTTAAACGCAAATATTATTGTCCTATAAACAATATAGAGTGAGAAAGGAATTCACAATTATTTAAATTGATATTAATCACTCAGTTGATTGACAAAGTCAATATTCTCCGAAGTGAATATGATAATACTTACATTTGGTTGGATGAATATTATTCCCACCTGAAGTTATTAAGTGCGTGGACTTAAACATTGACAAGATCAATGTGTATATTTTGAGGATTCTTATATCCACGGTTAGCGATGTGGCTAATATGATGATAAATATGAAAATAACCCAAGTGACATGTGATCAAATTATTTAATATTATGAAGAGAAAGATCAATCGAATTCGGTTGAATTCACCACCTCCTTTGAAGGGACGGATGAATCATTAATTGGGTTGAACTGAGATTATTCAAAGAATCAGTTTAGTTATGATTTGTATTCCGAGAAGGAATTTTGATGTATGATTTGTGTTCATACTACAAGAAAGAGCAATGTATTATAATCTCTGAAAGAATATTGTGATAGTCTTGCCACTATAAACTAGTTAGTGTCTTAAGTCACATCTATTGTTTATTTGGCCAACTACAAAGAATTATTTTGAGCTCATATGATAAAATGTTGCTAACTGGGAGTTTAGCACCATAATTATAGTCAACTACAAATTAGGCACGTGATATGACATTGCTAACCAGAAGTTTAGCATGATGAATTGTCAACTAGAAAGTGGCATGTGATAAATTAAATTATCTATACACAGCCAAGTGCTTATAAAATATTGCCATAAATTGTGGGCAAACTGTGAAAGTTGACATGAAATGGTCAAGATGTGATAGTTAAAGCCATCCGGGTTCTTGCTATACCCGTTTTGATAAACCTTGAGTTTATCTTCAAGAAAAGATAAGTGCTAAAATTCTCTCCTGTAGGAATTTTATTAATGGCAAGACACTACACTGAGATTGAGTATATATGATGTTGGAGATCTAAACACTACTCGATATTGAATAAAGAACGTAAATGTTCGTGTATGGATTGACAGTACTTTATTGAGTGGCTTGTGGTCACATAATGATTTTTTTCTGATCGAGTAGTTCCCGTGATTAAAAATCACATTCTGATTTTTATATGAAATCATTGATCTCCTAAATTGGGCATTTGTGATTCAGCACATTTAAATTCCAACTGCATTTTATGATACTCTCCGAAATATTTTGTTATTATACAAAATGCCCATATAATTTTCATCAATGATATAAGAAATTGATGTCTAAGGTGGTTATGATAAATTTTTGGACTATCAATTGTTATAGTTTTTACCATCTTAGAGGGAGAAATGTGAGTTAAAAGCTGCTAAAAACAAATATGGTCCCTCACTGAACCAGAAGTTCAGAGCATGTTATACATTAAATTCATTGAGTAGAGGTTTTGAATTTGATATAACAAAATTGATTTACCAGAATAATAAAAGTACACATGAAGTGTAGTATAAGGAAAGTCAAGATGAATTTGTTCCAGTGGATAAATGTGAAATAGCAAGTTCAAGCAGTTGGTATGACATATAATTGCTATATTTAAAGTGTCCTTGAAGTGACACGATATCTGAAGGATAATAGATGGCTTAAATGAATATAATGGTACCACATACATATTCAGATTCAGATATCATTAAGCAGTACTGATATCATCAAGAGATGATGAAATTATATCGATATATTTATGGAACCTACATACATTTGCGCGCTATATTTTATGGACTCGATAATGGGGATCTTATATAAGTCCATTTTAATTGTCGACATATAATCAAATGATTATAAAAGAGCTCATGGACTAGAAGTCCAGTTATTGACCTAAAGTCAATACAAATTATGAATATTGGAAAGAAAACTGATCAGTTTGCATTTTGAGTCATCATCATGTACATATAGAGAGTATATTTCATCATTGCATATTAGTTTTAATATATACAATATTATTATTATTATTGCATATTTGTTAGAATATGTTATTTAGAACTTAGTTTCATATCATATGCATGCACATGTTTTCGTAATATTGTTTGAAATGGATAAATGTTTAAAAGGAGAAATATATTCTACTCCTTTGAGGATAACTCCCTATAGGAGCCTCTTATAAATGATCATCAATTGTTAATGGTTGATCAGTTGAGTTATTGAAAACTCATTATATATAAACCTCTACTATACGATTGAAAGAAATCGTGATTAGTTCCAAAATGGAACATCAAAACTCCTATAGAGTTTATTTGAAAAGTTATTATCTCAACTTAAAGTTTGAGCATATTGAATGAGCCTTTTGCTAAACATGTGAAATTAGTTTATGGTCCAGAAGTATGTACCATAACAATTAGAATAATATAGTGAAAATCTACAATGAAAAATGTCAATCCATACATATATGGTTTAGCAAAGAAAATCGCTCAAAGGTATTGGATGATTTATTCAATAATTATCGGATTGATTCTTCTTGAGACAAGGATTATGACATGATGGCTACACTCTTTTTCCCTTCGACTAGATTTTTTTTGTCCCAACGGGTTTTTCCTAGCAAGGGTTTTAACGAGATAGCACTATAAGCGCATTATTACGCTATAGTTTAGTCATGTCATCATGATTGATCGAGATGATAATTGTTTTAGACATATAATGTTATATCGTTTATTGATGAGATTCTATATCGCTATTGTGGAAGTATTAATGATGATCCAAGAGTTGTTATGAAATGATTATACGGGGAAGTAATGATTTAACCCCTCTACTTTGCTCAATTGTGAAATCTAACCCCTTAAGTTTCAATTGGAGTAATTGACCCCCTTACCTTTTCTAAAATGTGAAATTGAACCCTTTTATTTTTTCCGATCAATATCTCACCGGAATCGTTTCAATTTTTCGTCCATTTATCTAGTTACACATCTTGTGACCCCTTTTTTTTTTTTTTTTTGCAATTATTCAGTACTTGTTTATCAAATCACTCATTTGATTGATTTTTGAAGCCAATTTCGGGAAAATTAAAATTAATAGGGAAGACTAATTGAATTTGTTTGTGCCTCTATCTGTTTATAACATTATTAAGATATTCATATATGAAGGATAACTGAAGGGGTCGATGTTTCCGTCTCCATGGTTGTAGCTACACACTGAATTATACTTCTAGCTTTTTTTACCCAAAATCAAAGCTTGTTAGTTTGTTAGTTTTCCAATTAGCTTTGAATGACTCCCGCATAAGTGAGGCAGGAGGACAAATGAATGAAGGATTCCTACTCCTGTGTTGAAGTGAAGGTGGTGGCCCTCTGATCACCAATAGTGAAATTTCTTATTATTATTTTTCTTGTTATCCTTCTAAGATCTAATTAATTGTTGGGTATTTTATGTATATTTTAAATTTTTAAGATGAAAAATTATATACATTAATGAGATATTGACGAGAAAATGAAAATCCGGTGAGATATTGGCCGGAAAAATTAGAAGGGGTTTGATTTCACATTTTGGAAAAGGTAAGGGAGTCAATTACTCCAATTGAAACTTAAGGGGTTAGATTTCACAATTGATCAAAGTAGAGGGGGTAAATCAACCCGAATGATTATATCCAGACTGTGAGTTCTCAAAGAAAGATGATATCGAAGCTGTCATGGATTTCTATTGATCGAAGATTCAAGTTTATTAACCTCAACGGTTACTACCTCAACGATCGAGAAGTTATGTCAAATCATAGATCATTTCAAGATTTATCAAGTTATGTAATCATCAGGGGGAGTAAACACGAGTTGTACTCTTTTTCCTTATCCATGGTTTTGTCCCACTGGGTTTTCCATGGAAAGGTTTTAACGAGGCATCTATTATTATGCGTGTTTGAAGATTATTGTACTCTTTTCCTTTCTAGCATTTTTTCCCATAGGGTTTTTCTAGTAAGGTTTTTAACGAGGCATTATCTTCAGTGATGGACATCCAAGGGGGAGTGTTATGAAATATTATGGTATAATATTATATGGATGTCCGTATCTTAGAATATTCTAGAATGTATTATATTATGGAAACTTTACCCCTCATTGTATGTGTATATATACCCTCTCATAATGGAATAATATACAGTTTTGTCTCTCCCTATATCTCTCTTCTCTCTTTATTTCACAACAACTTCGTATCTTTTATAATTATATTGTTCTTTCATATGATACAAAGGTACTACAAGTTGACCAACTCCTTTTGCAATTTTTCTAATTTTTTTGTATAATTAATTCATTACTCGACGTTATTCTTTTGGTTAATGTAATCGTATAATAATATTGTTTTTAATGGTGAAGTAATTTATATAATTAGGTTATGTTAAAACGTCAATCATAACTGGTCTGAAAACTATCAAATATTCTCTCTTAGGGAATATATTACTTAAACATGTTATTAAACTATAATATTGAACATCTTTGTAAGTTATTATCTAAAATACCGCGCATTTTCGCGGAATCTGCATTAGTAACTATTTTAAATAAATACTCATAGTATAAACAATACAAATTGGAGGCATACTGTATTTAACTATTGACGGAGATTAAACTACAACCTATTTTAATTTTATGTATAATTTTACCATAAAGTTTAGTGACTAGAGGGTACAGAGTCTGGAGACTAAAGGTAGGAGAATTTTCATCCACTAAATCTTTTTCACCAAAAATGAGCCTTTCAAAAAAAAAAAATGTCACGAATAATGTCCAAGTCGTAATTTCTAAAACTTTGAAGCGGGTCCGATACTATGATGCGATACCTACTATTCACCCCAATTTTTTTGTAATGATTAGTAATAGTAATACCCACCAAAGGAGTAAGGATTCTCTTCATTTCTCAAAAACAAATGGAGGTCTATTACTTCTTAACGGTCCGGATTAAATCTAAACCCGATGATATGATTGCAAATTTACTTGAGAATGAAAAATAAAAGTGAGAGTGGAATATATATGTATATACACAAATTCTCATTTGTGACGGATCAAATTCTCATTTGTGACGGACACTATCCGTCACAAATGAATGATGGATACCATATTCTCTCACAAAATACCCATCAAGGGTGAGTGGAGAAGCACATGGGGGGTGCCCACCTTGTCCCCTCTACCCATTTCCTCTCACAAAATACCCGTCGCAAGATCCGACCCGTCGCAAGCAAGACCTACTGATGTATATATTAGAATGATTCTTGTAAGGAGTAATGAACCAAAAAGTAATTGAGAGAATCCATAGTCCCGCCGGAGTTGCATCCATATTTATTAGCTAAGTGTAGTAACTAGAGACTAGAGAGGAACTCGACCATCGCACCTTCCAAACTTTTGCTCCCTATCTCTGCCAACTCTGACCCTCCATGTCAATAGACACAAAAACAAGGCACAAGCACAAACTCCAGAAACTCACACTAAAACTAAAGAGATTGTCAGATCTTTCGGAGGTCACCCGAAAATCTAGCTCTCATTTCTCCTATATTTCAACACTCTTTTTACTCTTCCTTCACACTTTTATTTATTTATTTTTTATTATTAATCCCTATTTTAACTCCTCTCTTTTCTTTTGCTTTTCCTTTATTTTCTCTTTTTTTATTTCGCAAATCACGGGATTTCAATAATAACAATATCCATAGTATTATTCAATAGTTAATTATTAATTAATAATATTAATTAAACACAATAATCTTTAATAAAGAAATGGGTGAAGCTAAAGACCCTGCCATCAAGCTCTTCGGCAAAACCATTCCTCTGCCGGATACTCCTCCCGCTAATAAGCCGGCCGATGTCGATATCGAATCTGAGCTCACGCCATCTCAGGCCGACGACATGTCAAGCGACATCAACGATGATAAGGTTTTTTTTATTTAATTCTTTAATTTCCGTCTCAATCATTTGTTTATCTAATTATTCTTTGACTATTGGATATATTTTGAATGTCGATTTAGATTATATGGACTTAAAAGGAAAATTCGCAGTATTTGTTTTGATTTATTGTTACCTAGTTTTTAACTATATTTAGGTACGACCGGTTTCATGTGTTTTTGTTTTCCTTCAACTTTATTGAGAAAGACTCAAGGATTAGTTTCTTTCTAGCAAGTCTTGCTTGAGACGGACACTATTGATGAACAGTGCGTCTTTCGAGAAACTGTTTTACTATTTGAAGAAAAATTGTAACATAACTAATAAAAGAGCTACTTATTTTTATAAAATAGTTTGGTAATAAAAGATGTGACAGTCTAAGATAAACGAGGTATGCTCATTATTTGAGTGAGTGAGTGACGATTAGTAGTAATGTCACGAAAGACACAGAAGGAGGAACAGAAAAAAGTGGTCTCTTAGTAACCCAGTGATAGATGGTCTCTCGCGAATGAAGGTTTGTTGTGACTTGTGATTGACATATTACATGAATTAATTGTTGTTTAGCTGTTGTTAGAACATGCAAATGGGCGGGGCCACACCCAAACGGAGGAAAGACTTATCACTCGATAACACAAGGGAGGTTCCATCTTAAAACCAATTGACAATAAGAGGAGTAGCCGCCGTTGGTTAGAAAGTGATCCAATTTCCAACAACTGTTTAGTATTGAGAATTCGGGGATTGAATTGTTTTGCATTTAAGCTATCTCAGGGACATTTAGGTGAAACACTGAAAGCAATAATTATTAATGTTTCAGCTATCGGAGGTTTTTTTTTTCTTTTCTTTATTACGAAAAGTGGTGGAAGGTAATTGTATATTTGTATTTATTCAGTTGAATAAAATTTTACTGTAAGTGGAAGATGATAGAACATTGAAATTTAGAGTTAGTATAAGGTTCATAGTGAATATAGATTGCAAGCAACAATATTCCCAAAGTGAATATGCCTAAAGGACTTCCGCAAAAGATGGTAAAGTTGTAAGGGGTCGGATTTGT
Source organism: Silene uniflora (assembly GCA_018983105.1). NCBI lineage: Eukaryota > Viridiplantae > Streptophyta > Magnoliopsida > Caryophyllales > Caryophyllaceae > Silene > Silene uniflora. The sequence goes on from JAGPOY010005993.1 coordinate 11,771, forward strand.
GGAGCCTGAGTTACTATCACCGCTGAACAAGAAACAAAACAGTTGGTTATGTCTCAAAAAAAAAAACAATTGGTTGTTAATTACGGAGTGGTTGATTTGGTTAAGAATTTGATCTTTTAATTGTGTGGTAGTCATAGTTTTGAGTAATATGTTTATCTAGTGGTTCTTCATGGGGTCTTCCGTCTTCGCTTTCAGCATCAATTAGTGACAAATCATAAGGGAATTTGTACTTTATTTGTACTCCTGTGTGCACCTAGCACAACCATGTATAAGGATATAGATTTGAGAAAAGCCCATGTTGTTGAACTTGACATACAACAGCACCTCGTCAAGATGGTTGTTAACTTGTACAGGCCACACATGTAAAGATGTTCGTCAAAGTGAACAATTTCCTCTCTGAACATCTAGAGGTCTACCTTTTATAGGCTGCGACAAATTCCATAAGAAATGCTATACATATTATTTTAGCACTTTTCTTGAAACTTTTTCATTGAAATCGCATGCGCTTTGTCTCAGCTACTGCGCTTCGTGGATTCTAAACAAATTATGCACTGAATCTCTCTAGCTACCTTAAATATAAAAAGGTCATAGCACTTCAACTGCCTTGCATTTTAAGTTGCAACAGTGTGCAACATTGATGATTTCGTCGAGAACTTGACACTAAACATGCAAAATATTTTATAGAGAGCTTGGCAGGAAATAATGAAGTTCCATGATTTGAAAGTCGATTAATTTTCAGAAACGATTGTTTCTTGGTTTTAAATTTTGACTCATTATCTGTGACTCGCTGTTTTTCTTATAGCTTTAGTAGTTATGTGGTGTATCCATATGATGTTTTCATTAAGGTTTAAATTCATTCAGCATGATCAAGATGCAAACTCATGTCACATAGAGGAATCTGGAGTCCCACCTCAAGATCCATCACCGAGAACGTCCAATGATCAAGAGACTTTATCTGGAGCTCATGAAAAGGGAGCAACGGAATCATTAGAGCGAGAACAGGAAAAGGCGGAGACAAGCGTATCGGAAGAGAAGACACTGAAGAAACCTGACAAGATACTCCCATGCCCACGTTGTAACAGCATGGACACAAAGTTCTGTTATTACAATAATTACAATGTTAACCAGCCTCGTCACTTTTGTAGAAATTGCCAAAGATATTGGACAGCTGGTGGTACAATGAGGAACGTACCCGTTGGTGCAGGTCGTCGCAAGAATAAGAACTCAGTCTCTCAATATCGCCATATCACAGTTCCAGAAGCTCTACAGGCTACTCGGCCGGATATTCCACATGGTACCCAGTTGACATTGCAACCAAATGGTACAGTTCTGACCTTTGGGCCAGACTCGCCTCTTTGTGATTCCATGGCGTCAATCCTAAACCTTGCTGAGCAAACAAGGAATTCCCCAGCCCCTAATGTGTTCCCAACCCCAGGTGAGTTAAATGGGTCAAGTCTCAAGGATGCTACCAAATCATCATCAAAAGATCCAGCTGGTCAAAATAGCGTTCCTTTTCCGACTCCGACTCCAGTTCCATGTTACCCTGGTCCTCCTTGGCCTTATCCTTGGAATGCAGCTCAGTGGACTCCACCAGTAGCAGCTCCACCTTTCTGTCCCAATGGTCTAGCATTGCCTTACTATCCTGTTCCTGCTTACTGGAGTATTCCGTGGGTTGCCCAACCATCTTTTGCAGGTCAATCAGTGCAGAGTCCTGGCAGCTCAGGCCCTAACTCTCCGACTTTGGGGAAGCATACAAGAGATGGGAATATGCTAACATCAACCAGCTCCGAGGAGAAGGAATCACAAGATAATTGTGGTGGTCGGTCTTTGTGGGTTCCAAAAACATTGAGGATCGATGATTCCGAAGAAGCGTCTAAGAGTTCTATATGGACAACACTTGGAATTAAACGTACTGAGAAGCTGGAAGCTATTGGGCGAGGCTCAGGTCTGTTCAAGGCATTCCAGTCGAAATGTGATGAAATGACCCATAATTTGGAGACATCTCCTGTCCTGGAAGCTAATCCAGCTGCCTTATCTCGGTCTCAGAATTTCCAGGAGAACTCATAAAGTTGAGGGTTTTCAGGTTTGGTATAATTTTCTCATGTTTGTCAAGTGTACATAGGATTAGTTAGATTGAAAACAAACATTAATGTATATATCTCTAAAATAAGGGGTTAGAATTCATGTAATATTCAATGAGACTCGCTCGTGTATGGTTCCACGAATGAACACCAAAATATTTTGTTTCCAACGGTTCGTCAATCGGTCAATACATTTTTGGCAGTTGTCCGTTGTCATGTAACACAACCGGGATGGCAGGAGCTTTTGTTTGTGCGAGAGAAAGGGGTTGGATATACAAAGAGCATGATTTGGGATGTGAAAGTTGCAAACCAAGCATTATCTAGGCTTGGTTCGAGGGACTCCCTCGTTTCTTTGGTTCAGGACTTAACATAATACTATTCTTGCGTGGTTACAACACCCCTTGTCCCATATTCGTCCTCATTCCTATTCATTTTTAGGGATATATTTGAAATTTTATTTTACTTGTTTTCTTAAATCTTTCCCAAAACAGAAAATAGGACAATAAAAGTGGGATGAAAGGAGTATTGGAGAAGCAAATTGAAATTTCTTGCCTTACATGTAGAGCTGGCAAGTCTGACCCGACCCGAGTGACCCGACCCGAACCCGAGCAAACCCGACCCGATTGGACCCGAAAATATTGCGACCCGAAACCGACC
>JAGPOY010005997.1:0-10361 GCA_018983105.1 Silene uniflora
ATACATAAAGTTTGTTAGTCGATGCCAACTTTGGTTTATTTTTAAAGCTATATATTGTTGTTTAGTTGTTATCATATCATATATCTACGATAATTTTTTCCACGATAATTGTTAGCGTACTCTTAACCATCTTATATCTACGATAATTTTGTAGTTTAGCGTACTCTTAACCATCTTATATCTACGATAATTTTTTCCACCATTTAAGCAAGGTTATATATCCTCTAAGTTGCCTAAAATGTCTCAGTGGACCTATCAAACGGGTCGGACGGGTTAACATACATGTCGGGTCAAATATGAGTTGAGTCATATGGGGCACGAGTCGGGTTAAGTCATAATTCCAACGCCTTTTTATAAATTATAATTTTTTTTAAAAAGAGTAAAACCTATTATTTAATATAAATATTTTAATCTTATTCAATGTTTACATTAACTATATTGGAAGAATTATAGAAGTTAAGTTATTTTAATTTTTTTTTTTTTTTTTTAATAAAGGTTATAAAAGTTACTCCTATATAAACTTGATTTTTTAATTGTGTTTGAAATTTAAAGTACTAAATATATTTTTAAATGGTTTTTTTCAAATATAATATATAAATATTAATATGTTAATAAATATCTTTATTTATCTTTGAGCCACGGGGCGACCCGTTCGGATTAGGTTTCTACCCTAAATTAACGGGTCATTTTGGGTTTGGGCTGAGGTCAAGATTTTCGGTCTTTACTCTGAAAAAACGGGTGAGATTTGGTCGGTTTGTGGATTGGGTCAAAATTTGACAGGTCTATATCTCAGGCTCTCAGCCCTATTTTAAATAACTTATCATTTTGTTAAAATTATTTGTCATAAGAATTATACACATAACAACTCAAATATATTCATCATAAAACCAACTCTAATTTGTTACGTTTTATATTTATATAAGATTCACTTTAGCTAATATAACTTTCAATTTATTAACAATATATATGAAGTATTAGCTTGAAGGTAATCATCTAATTATAAAACAGACCGTGAAGTTCACGGGTTTAAAACTAGTATACGTAATTTCTCAATTTCGTAGTTCATGCATTGCCCTTTGTGCTGAAAGGAATGCAATGATCCTGGGTAGAAATTGACTAGAATCAGTCGTCTCTCAAGTCGAAAAAAACCGAGAACAACACAATGACAAGATAATAATTTAATTCCTCGAAACCAGAAACAAAGAATTGAGTGAGAATACAAGTCCCACATTTCAATTTATATTTCCGAATCTAGCAAGATCATCCACGTACAAGGGAAGTTCTTCATACATGTCATTCAAGTTTCTAGCATGAATTCAACATGCTAAACGTCCTTCGTTTCCTTATGTACTTGTTTCACATCAACTCAAAGACAAACTTTTTTTACGCCAACAGTCAGGAAACAAGCCGAGTCCTCGCACCAAAATTTACTAAATTTTAAATTGCAGACCTTAGTTTCATCGGTGTATCATTGCTCTATAGCAGAAGACGGGAAAAACCTCATAAGAAAGTTCGAGAGCGACCAGATGCATATTAGGCCAAGAATTTGGAGGACATTGAGAAGAGTTCCTAACGATTTATTGATGGCCAAATTGTGTGCAGTCATCTCAGCTCCTCGTACTGTGAAAGAAAGAGCAGTTACCAGCTGTGCAGCTCGATTCAGTTGATGTAATCTATATACCTATATAAATCACATAATAGAAGTAAAAGTCAGCATCCGAATAAGAAAACAGTACCAACAAAACATTGCAGATCTAATTATCTCAGATCACGATAGAAATTACTAAATATGGAGCCAACTAGCCATGCCGGCTTTATACATCTTTATATACGGAGTGTATATATACGGAGTATAGACCCTCTTAACTTAAGACCGCTCACAAGTCACAACCTCCCATCACTTCCACCTCTATTTTAATCGACTGTGTGGGCCGTCGTAAGTTAAGACAGTCTTAACCAAGAATTGTTGTTCATTATGTAAAAGAATATTGTGCCTCTGTTGCCTCAATGGTTTAAGCTTTTGCCCCTCCCCCTTATTTTTCGGTTCCAAAATCCCTACTGGCTAAACAAACTCATATGAGATGGTAAACTACTGATTCATATCATCATTTAACTTAAGATAGAAAAAAAAAAAGATTTTGAAGTAATAACTAATATGGCAATAGCCCCTTATGCCCCTAAAAGATCTTCAGTATACCGGAACTCTAAAGAAGAGGTAAAATTATAAAATTCAGAAATACTCCGTAATGTATTGAGAGTTTTCACCTGAAACACAACAGGTATAACAGACCACGAAGGTGATTTGGTATATCTTGCATACTGCTCAAACGCGTACTGTACAACTATACCGACCAAGTAAGGAGCAAGAGTAGCGGAAGCAGCGGGACCAGTCCATGGCCAAACAAATCCCATTGTAACCATAGGTATTATAAGACTGAGCATCAATACGGCAACATTTGAAATGCGATGACCAATCTGATTTGTATGCTTCCCAAGATCACTGGTAGCAGTAGCTATTTTCCCAGGACTCCAGAGACGATGAATGATAAGAAGAAAAACTGCAACCCCGCAGTAGAATAACGCCTCCGTGAAAAACAATATAAGAAAGTCTGAAAATTAAAAACAAAGTGTGATTAAACATAATTGAATGATGTAAAACAACATTCCAATCCAGTATTTGGATCGGCTACAGTAGAAAATAGTTTAATACTGCCATTTTATTGCAAGACAATGATTGCTGGGTAATAGATTTGTGTATGATTTTGATCGGAATTTACTACAAGTCCCATAAGTTCATGCAATTTTAGAAAAACGAGACAGCATATCACAAAAACTGGTATGAAACGGTCTAACCAACCCATTAACCATAAAATTAAATGAGAAATACACAACTATTTGGGTTGGTCTCACATGCTAGACAAGACTTACCGGCAGTATAGGAGCATACTGAAATATTACAGAGGTGTCAATATCTGTTGGGCTACTTTACTAGTTTACTCACCAACTTCTCTTGGAAAGCATTCTCGACATGAACAACTATATCATTTCAATGCCTGTCCTGAAACTCTCACAGTTCTGCAGAGCTCGGGAAGGGGAAATGCACAGACCTAAGGTTATGACTTATGAGGCATTGACTTATTGAATATTGATCTTTTATCTCCTACAATTTTCTCCTTATTCACCGACGACCCCACCATTAGATTGTCAGTTTTTCATTTCCGTAATGAGCACAATAATATAGGGTTAAGGTATTACAGAAATCAAACATAAGACTATATCAGACTCTCTAAGTCTGAGGGTCAGACTCAACTTTAGACATCAAAACCCCCCACTTTATTGCTATCTGGCCCAGACTTTCAAAGTCTGTGGGTCAGACTCATTTCCCGGATTTGCAGTAAAGTCAGTCTAAAGTTACATTTTAGAAAAAGAATATTAGAATAAGCAACTCACCTGTCAAGAGGGAGTCTTCAAATATTGTAGATATTATCCTGCGTAAATAAAGTGATGGCAGAATGAATGAGGCTACCAATATAGCAGGGCCAGCAAACCACAAAAGGCTGTTGTGATTCTTTTTAATGGTTGATGTACGAGAAACATTGTCTTTTCCTTGATGACGATAATAGGACACAAAACCAGATTTTCCACCATTCTCTTCAGAGTTCTTGTATGAGCCCCCGGAAAAAATGTCTTCATCATCAACATGTTGAGCAAAGTCCAAAGGCAACTCTTCTGGGTCTGAAGTATCTACCTCTATCACATTATCTGGAAAGAAACCTTCAGAAGCAACTGGGAAACATTTTCTAATATGGAGACCCTTTTTAGATATGACATTTTCATGCCTGAAGTATCGTTGCTCGACTCCTGGACAATAAAACCAATGAAAGTATTGGAAACAGTTACATTGAAGTAATTATTAGCGAGAGTCACCTTCTAGCAAATGAGAGACAGAACCCAGACATGCTACTGCGGAATCTCAAATTTCGAGCTTTTACAAATCTACAATAAATGGTGAGCTCATAGGGGCATAGTGTGACAGTTAGCAATTGATGACCATTAAGGGTTTAGACTTAACTTTTATTCATCATTGCCTATTGTTTTCATCATAAATTGTAAGTCAAACTCGATAGATTCATCCTGCATGTTGATCAGCAAGGCTTGACACTAGTTTGGTTACGTTTTCTGGCATAGGCCCCCCTTTAATATTTCATGTAGTTGGTTGTGTACAATCAAGTAACCCTCTTCAAAAAGTACTACTCAATTAAAATCTACCAAGCTTTGGTTATACTCTACTTATGCACAACATTAAATTCGTTATAATCTCTCTTCTTTTTTTAATTGAATGAGTGTTATAGCCTGTTGCAATCAAAACTAAGATTTCTGGGATACAGACTGTTGACCTTTTAGAGTGTGCTAGTGGGCGATCCCCCACCAGTACCCTAGCCTCTAGCTTGCATCTTTTCCACGTGATAAGGCACGTGTGTAGGCTATGTTTCAGCTTAAAGATCCGGAACGTGACACACATTCATTAGCACATAACCCTTTGACTCCTGAAATAATCACACAGATCTTTTTATGTACAAATTCATTTATATGAAGCTGGATTGCAAATGCCTTAAACTCTATACACTTAGAACCAATGAGGAATAAAGGCCGCTTAAATGTTTTGAAACAACAGCCACAAAACAGACCCCTTGAGAAGTTTTCCAAGGGTGTGCTAAGGAACATAGAAGCACACCAACAAATCCCTTTTGTTACCATAGACCATCTCAGAATAGAAGGCAAAACAAATAACTTGTGAGGTAAAAAGTTAAAGCACCTTTCAAACTTGCTATATGCTGCACAGTGTACTTATTTCCAAAGGGTTGCCTTCCTAAGCTTGTCTGGAGATCAAAAGAAATGAATGACTAATTGCATACTTCTTATAAAAGATACATAAATATGTGAAAACAGCACGTCATACATAAGCAGGACCATGACCATGTTGATCACAGTTTACTGAGCAGTCGACGAAGAGAGGTAAAAGCCATATAATGCAAACAGAAAGCATCATGAATACGATAATGATATACTCCCTCCATTTCTTCATTTACTGAAACAAAACTATCTGAATGTCGCTAACAAGCACAAAATTTGGCAATATTGCAATTGCAAAGGTTATCTTTCCAATCCATCCACTTGCTATCAATTCCGAAAACTTACATTTTGAGTTAGGTTCTACAATACAGTAGAACAAGGAATATGCTCTCAACCCCATCAACAAGAAAACCCTACTTGAGTTCAGCAAAATCACAGCTCAAATTACCCCAATGCCTTAATAGAATACTAGCTACCGCAAATTGCGAAGGTAAGGAGGGGTCGGATGTACACAGCCTTACCTCTGAGGCTCTGAGTTAGCAACACAAAAATGAGAAATAAAGAACAAAGATTGCAGCTTTCAATATGAAAAGGGTAATCAATACTTGAGATATAAACACCAAATTACAAAGTTTAAAAATGGGTTTTGTAAGATGAATTGAGTTGTTACCTTGTAAATTTTATGGCAATTGAGAATGGTATTAGAGAGAGAAGAGGGAAAGCAAGAAAGAGAACAACTTGCTTTGATTGACATGCTCATCAACACCTCCCAAGGTTTAAGCTTTATTTCACATTATTTGTTGATGAATATCTAAAATTAGGGAACATTTGTGAGTTGTGACAGTTTAGAGATACACCCACTTTAAAAAAACTTCCTGAGAAAGAGAATAGATGAGGAAAAACAGAAACTTGAAGAAAACAAAATCAGTGTGTTTTGCAGTTGGTTGTACAAAGGTTTTGTGAATATGGTGAAGCAAAATTGACTTCTTCTGGCTAATTAAGGATTGTTTGGTCGTGTAGTCTTGTAGAGGAGTGTTTGGTATCTGGAAAAGAGTAATTAGGGGCCTAGGGGAACCTATATTCAAAGACGATAAATTAAAATGAGTCAAATATGCCTAGTTCGAAAACGTTCAATTTTGCCCACTTACATAAAAATGAATTTCCACAATAATTTTTTTTGAGGGTAAAATCCGAAGGTTAATTATAATAAAAGAGAGTCAAATCGTACAGCATCGTTCACAACCGGAGGTAGCACATCCGACCACACAAACCTACCAATCAACCTAGGCTAAGAATGCGCTAAAATATGCTACACACAGTTATTAACTTTACTCATAAAAGACCAAACAACAGAATTAAACAAATTACAAAGAGACCAAATATCATCTAAAACTCGGTAAAAAAAATGTTTGCATCAAATTACAAAAAGACCAAATCAATATCTATCTATATTATTAAAGAAAACTTTTTTCGAGCGATTTCATTAGCTACAACTTTTACAAACTACTAAATTAAAAAAAAATATTAAATATTACAAACTAATTAAAGATATGAATTTGATAAGATATGTATGTAGGAGACTTTAAGCCAAATTCTAATTGCAATGTTACCACCTGCATCAAATTGGTACAAAGACTTCAATCTACACCCTACCCTTTTTCATGTGCATTGAATTTTTTGAAATCTATTACTTTATACGTTTAATGCTATGTTTTTTTAATGATGCGATTTACTTTACTAACCTTGTGTATTACTTGGTTGCAGGTAAATAAAGATTGTGATAAAACTATAATGGTAAAGGCAAAAGCTAACTAAAAGGGACTTATTTCATATTTCCTTGCAATGTCGATAGACTATAGTTGTACAATTTTTTTTGATTGCACGCTCAATGTAGAAAGAGCATATGATGATGCATATTATTTTTCGTAACTGTAAGAAATATGAGTACCTTAATAGCAGAATAGGTACGATGATCGACGTGTCGCTTTCTGCCCACGAATCCGAACCGAGACCGATTCCGGTAGGTACTAGAGTCACCGTATATGTTCACACCCCAAGTCCCAAAGCTCCATTAGGATGGAGAGCTTAACCGTGATTATAGTGATATTGTGTGTTCTTGTCATATATCGTAGTTGTGTGGCCGTTTAACAACCACAACTAATGTGGCCGTTTAATACATGAATTTCAATACTCCAACTCGGCCACATATCCAAGTCAGACGCTCCCACTTGGCCAGACAACCAAGCTCATCAAAAAACACAACTCTATAAGAACTATCAACCACGTCTCATACAGGAAAATGGGGTGTGCGACCAAAAAGTAACAAGTAGCGTTATATTAATCCTCCATCAAACTAACATAACACTTTCACAATAACGACTCCCCAGATCATTCAAACAACACCGTAGCATACATTGTCCCTTTATGCTATGACATGTCACGTAGTTATATACACAATATAACCGCTGGCCGGGCCTAACATGGTGGAGTTGAATTAACCATTCCTTAGTCACTAATGAAAATCCATCTCAACTTGACTGCTTTCCTAACATGACCCGTTGAACCAACAACTTTATGATTCTCCGAAATCACGCTAAAGTAGCAACATCAAAACTCAATTTCATCTCATAGCTCCAAGTCAAAGGGTTTCGTACCAAAATAGGACACACAAGTCCAAAAGGGCTCACACAGCAACAAATTAGAGAATCATCTGTCACTCCTTATGGTCGACAAAACACACATAGTATGATATATGTGTCACAACAGAGCTCCCACTACAACGGGCATATCACGCTTCTATGTCGTGCGAATCTTAAGTCTAGATACTACTCAAGTATCTAACCCAAGCCACTGGATTGATATACACAATATCCAATCCGACACTTGTGATTCGGTTCAAAAGCTTTAGTACGAAAATAGGGCGTCTTCTCATACTTCGACTACAAAAAGTCTCATCTTAGACTTACTAAGGCGACTATATAACGAGTCAATATCTTTCCCATACAACTCATGTACAAAGATAATCTCCAACACTCACTAAGTGTTAACATGACTCAGTCTCATCTTGCCCACTACACAAGTGTCAAGGCGATTACCCGTGTGACTAGGCAATCTAAAAGCTTGGTGATATCTTATGTGCCTCATCATGCAACAAATGCATATGAACATTTCCAAAAGATACAAAATCTTAATCAAACAATGTTCATCATCAAACACATCCACAACTCAACAAGATTAAACTTCAGTTGACTCTTTCGCACAATTAGCTCAAGACATGAACTAATTAAGAACACATTTTAAAAAAATAGTGCGTCAACTATATCTTGTTAGTTAGTTATTTTGACTTGATGACAACACTTAGTCCCACACAAGAACTAATTTACTCTTACCACAAAGGCAAAAGTGAAAAACACTTGATTACATATCATTGTGCGTGTAAAGGATCGATTTCGTAACAAAATACTTATCAATCACAAAAGTTGACGTTCAACCATGTACTAAACAAGGTACATATCAAAATAACAACTGAACTAGAACAAGAAACAATACTCTAATCATTTTTTGCGCTTGATCGTAGGTTTAGACATGACCAAAATATTATTTTTCTTCTAAATACCAATATGTCACCAATTAACAAAGAGAACTTATTCTCCTATATAATTTAGACATAACCACATTAATTATACCATTCCAACTAAATCATCACACAAATGATTTATGAAAATTGAAATGCGTAAGGAAGATTATTCAACACATGAATAAGCTTGAGGGACATTAAGATTTATCATCTTAATCATTTGAGAGAAACTCAATTGATCAATACACATTTATAAGTTTCTCGAGCACCTTGATTCGAGAAATAGTCTTTACATCCATTTGAAAACAAAATCCAAATAGATGACCAAAACTTAGAAGAAAGCGGAACAAATCCGAACATTTGAGAACATATCTCAACAATTGAGAACATATCTCATAATAGTCTTATACCTTACTACCATAAAAACACATGGTCACAATGTCTATATACTCTGATAATAACGATCCATTTTTATTACTTGATGAAGACTCTCACTTACTTAAAGTGATAGCTCCCACTTACTAAAAGTGGTAAAAATAAATGAATAGTTAGGACAACTCCCACTATCCTCTATAATGAGCAAAACATTTTAGGACCGACCTTATGTTAATCCTTATAACTTGACACACAAGTTATTATTTACTCATTAGTAGACAAACTCTCATCTTTACCTTGGATTATGGGACTACTACCACTGTCCAAACATGAAGAGAAGTTAAACTAACCTTGGTGTCTTAGTGAGTTCACAAATTCTCCCACTCACCAAGAGATAATTTTTGCATTGTAACAAATACAAGACAAAAGTCTACTAATCTTCAATACTCCCACTTAGGAACACATCCAAGTGAATATATATCGTGGGTCACTTAAACACAAAAAGTTTACCAAATGTTAAGACATGAATGACCAACCTATTATCCAAAACTTATTTATGGATCAAATAAAATTTCCTCAAAACACATTTAAGCAATACTTCTCTAACCCAAAAGAAGGAAAACATGATTAGTGTCATACTTCACTTAACCATGTCAAGTGATGTACAATTCTTCAACTAAACAACCTCTTATCATAGCGATTAGGAATCGTAAAATCAAAACACATATTTTTCCCCATTTAGACTTTGAACATATCAAAGAGTTATTCACAACCAACATATTTACCAAGAGTTCTGAATCTAACTTCAAAGTCGGTTTTTCACTTTTATCATAAAATGTTTGAACATATCAAACACGTTATAAAATGACAGAAAAATGAATACACACTCATATAGCGTGAATCATATCAAATGAAGAGGAAAAAATATATGGTCTCGATCTTGATGCTTCTTAACAATTAATTACCCACAAATAAAATAAAAAATGGATTGAAACTATAAAAGTAATAGACAATGAACATATATTAAAAATGTAATCAGAAGGATAAAAAAATACGGTGAACATATATATTATGACCAACTGATAGGCTATCGCACATGATGCGGGAGCATTAGCATACAATGAAATGAAGTCAAAATGTGACCTAAATGATGCGGGAGCATTGGAGTTAAATGAAAATAAGGTCTTAATTTCTCGAAATGTAAATCACATTTCCAAAGGTTTCAAAATGGGCTCAAGTTTAGTGAATATGATAGCATGGAGGAACGAAGATAACAGGGCTGGATGACACGGACTCCAAGGTGACAAGCGTGTGGAGGGGCCGTGTGGAAGAGCTGAACTCGGTCCTTAGGGTCGGTTAGAGTTAGTCCTATTAGTTAGTTAATTTCCTTATGTTATTTAGCTAATAAGAATAAGGGAGTAGTATTATTTCCTTATAGTTTCTTTCCTATTTCTAGCTAGTAGTAATAAGGCAAATTTGCCAAGTTAGTTGAGTCAGTTTTTAGGAAAGTTTCCCACGGCTGTTTGAGAGCCTTAGGACGGTTACTTTTAGTATA
>JAGPOY010005998.1:0-10615 GCA_018983105.1 Silene uniflora
TAGCACTCCCTAAAATTGCTGGGATAGTGGGAACACCAGTACGCTGTGACCAAGCCACTAAGAATAGGGGATTCCTGGGTTATGCTAGGTACTTGATAATGGTTAAGGTAGGCCAGTCCTTGCCAGATAGCATTGAATTTATCGATGAGAATGATGTGATTCAGAAGCAAGCAATTCAGTATGAATGGAAGCCTGTGATATGCAATGAGTGTCATGGTATTGGGCATGAAAGTGGATTATGTAAGAAAAAGGAGTCTCAGCCTAAACCTCAGAAGGTACAGAAGGTTTGGAAGCCTAAAGTGGTGGTTCCTAACAATAAACCTACTGTGCCTCAGAAGAGTGTCAACCTCAGAGGACCAATGCAGAAAGCTGGGGAGGTGTTACCAGTTCTGCAGCCTAATGTTGTGGTCACTCCTAGACCATTTCATGGGTCAATTCTGAACTCCTTGACCCCAGCAAGGATTATCAATAGGTTCTCTAAGAATGCTGATGGCTCTATACAACCAGGACCCACTTTTGTTGATGTTCTCAGCTACTCTATAAGGAAGAATTTATTAAGTAGCTTGGGGAAGGGTAGTGCATCAATCATTCATAATGGGTAGTATAGGATTTTGGAATGTGCGTGGTCTAAATAAAAAGAATAAGCAGGGAGATGTTAGACGTCTCTTGCATCTGAATAAAGTAGGTTTTTATGGCTTGGTGGAAACTAAAGCGAAGTCAATCAATGTCTCTAGTGTCCAAGATGGTATTGGGAATCAATGGTCCTATATTAATAATAATGATCTTATGGAAGGGGGGAGAATCTGGTTACTATGGGATCCCACCCTCTATAAGGTCACTGTGATAAGGAAGGAAATTCAAGTAATCCATGTAGATGTCACTCATTTACATTCTGGTTTTGCTTGGGTTTGTTCTGTGGTTTATGGGATGAATAAAGATGTTGATAGGAAGGAATTGTGGCAATCTTTAATTCAGTGCAAGAACATTGTGAATGGTCCTTGGCTAATCATGGGAGATTTTAATAATGTTTTGCATGCTGGAGAAAGGATTGGGTCTGATGTGACATTAGCTGAAATTAAGGAATTTCAAGAGTGTGTTGATAAATGTGGACTGTATGATTTGGTGTCTAAAGGAGCTTTTTTCACCTGGAATAACAAACAGGAAGTAGCCAAGAGAGTATTTAGCAGAATTGACAGAGTTTTGGCTAATGATCAGTGGATTATTAATGGGCCTGCATGTACTGCTTCCTATTTACCTGAGGGTTTGTTTGATCATAGACCTTGCATCATTGGACTATGGGAAGAGATGGTGAGGAAAACAAGCTTTAAATATTTTAATATGTGGGGCAAGGATGAAAGATTCAAGGCAACTGTTGCCAATGTGTGGCAACAAAAGATTAGTGGGTGTAAGGCTTTTCAGGTGGCTAAGAAACTGAAGTTGCTTAAAGCACCCCTAAAATTGTTGAATAGGGAAGGTTTTGGAGATATTCTAAATACTGCCAAGGTAGCTCAGCTACTCCTTGAGGAGATACAAGTAAAGCTACATAATGATCCTATGAATACTATTCTACAACAGGAGGAGAGAATTGCTGCCCAATCTTATAAGGAACTAGAGGAGGCAAGGAATTTATTTTTAGCTCAAAAGGCTAAAGTGCAATGGATGACTTGCAATGATGAGAACACTAATTACTTTCACAGTTCAATAAAAGCTAGGAGGGCACGAAATAAAGTTCTAAGTGTGACAGATCAAAATGGGATTCTGTGTACTGATAATGAGGCTATAGAGCAGGTTTTTTGGATTACTATAAAACTCTGCTGGGTAGCTCTCATAAGGTGCATAGAGTTAATTTAGGGGTGATAAGAAGAAGCAAGTGTGTTTCTGACATTCAGGCTGCTAGGTTGGTTCAAAAGGTGACTGGTGAGGAAATAAGGAGGACTTTGTTTTCTATACCTCCTGACAAAGCTCTTGGCCCTGATGGCTACACTTCTTGCTTCTTCAAAGACTCCTTTGATGTAGTTGGAGGTGATGTGATTGCTGCCATTCAAGAGTTCTTTGAGAATGGTCAGCTCCTGCAACAACTTAATGCCACTGTGGTTACACTGATACCTAAGAAGGAAGTGCCTGATACTGTTATGGATTTCAGACCCATTGCATGCTGCAATGTCATCTATAAATGCATATCCAAGTTAATCTGTACCAGACTGTCAGGAGTTCTTCATGAGATTATCAGTCCAAACCAAAGTGCCTTTATCAAAGGCAGGGAGATAGTGGACAATATATTGGTCTGTCAAGATCTTATGAGGTTATATAATAGGAAGCAATGCTCCCCTAGGGTCATGATGAAAATTGACCTTAGGAAAGCTTATGATTCTATCGAATGGGAGTTTATGGAAGACATGCTAATAGCTCTCAAGTTTCCTTATCAAATGGTTAATTGGATAATGCAGTGTGTCACTACACCTCAATATACCTTGTCACTTAATGGAAACCAATTTGGATATTTCAAGGGCAAGAGGGGACTTAGGCAAGGGGATCCCATGTCCCCCCTGCTATTTACTCTCTGTCTTGAGTATTTATCTAGAATTTTAAGTGTGGTGACATTAAGAGCAGATTTCAAATTTCATCCTATGTGTAGAGCTCTTGGGCTCTGCCACCTTGCTTTTGCAGATGATCTGCTGCTCTTCTGCAGAGGTGATAGCTCTTCAGTTACAATTATTATGAGGGCTTTACTGACTTTCTCTCTTGCTTCTGGCCTCACTATGAACAAAGAGAAGTTTGATCTGTATCTTAATGGTCTGTCTGCTGTAGATGAACAAGTTATTCTGGAGTGTTCTGGCTTTAAAAAGGGATCTTTCCTTTTTAGATATCTTGGAATTGACATCTCTTATAAGAGACTTACAAATCATCAATGCCATAAACTGGTGGATAAGTTGGTTATGAGAATAAGGAGTTGAGGAGCAAAGAAATTAAGCTATGCTGGCAGATTGGTGTTGGTGAAGTCTGTTTTGTCACAGCTTCATTGCTATTGGGCCAGGATTTTTCTGCTGCCTAAAGGTATCATTAGCAAGGTGGATCGAATTTGCAGGAATTACTTGTGGTCTGGTAGTGATGAGTTCCACAAGATTCCTGCTGTTTCATTGGATGTTTGTTGCACTCCTAAAGAGAATGGTGGACTAGGTCTGGTTCATTGTTACTTATGGAATGTGGCAAGCATTGGCAAATACGTGTGGTGGGTAGCCAATAAGAAGGATAGTCTTTGGGTTAGATGGGTTCACCACATTTATCTAAAACGTGAGGATTGGTGGCCTTACTCTCCTTCTGCTAATGCAAGTTGGACTTGGAAGCAAATCTGCAAAGTGAAAGGAAAGTTGCATCAGGGGTTTGTAACTCAACAGTGGCTAACTGAGCCTTACTCTACTAGTAAGATTTATGAGTGGCTACTTGAGATACAGGACAAAGCCAACTGGGTGCCTTATGTGTGGAACAGATTAAATTTACCAAAAGTGAATTTTATGAACTGGATTTTTATCAAGGATAGGATGCTAACAAAGCAGAGGCTCCAGAAATTTGGAGTCATCACAGATGGAGTTTGCTACTTCTGTAATGTTGATCTAGAGTCACAGCAGCATCTCTTCTTTGAATGCAGGTACAGTGCTCAATGTCTAAAATTGGTTAATCAGTGGCTAGGCATGAACTGGGATGGCAAATCAGTGGACTGGTTGCTGCATTGGAGATGTAAGAGTTTACTGAAGAAGCAAGTTGTTATGGCTAGCTATGCAAGTCTGGTATATTTGCTTTGGATGGGCAGGAACCAAACCAGGTTGGAGGAGGTTATTCTCTGTCCACATATGGTGCTAAGGAAGGTACAAGATATGGTCTGTTATAGGCTAAGGATTCTGAATATGCAAACTGTAAAGGCAGGTAGCAGGGTTTGGTTAGTAGCTAAGCAAGTAAGCATTTGTTAATTGACTAATAGTATACAGAGTGAACGTGAGAAATGAGAGTATGATTTTTGTAGGATCTCTGATTGATGAGTAGGGATGTATACTGTAT
Organism: Silene uniflora; assembly: GCA_018983105.1. Classification (NCBI taxonomy): domain Eukaryota; kingdom Viridiplantae; phylum Streptophyta; class Magnoliopsida; order Caryophyllales; family Caryophyllaceae; genus Silene; species Silene uniflora. The sequence continues at coordinate 4,054 of JAGPOY010005998.1, forward strand.
GTATGGTTGTAAGTATTATGATTTGAGCTTAATGAGAATTCACATTCTACCAAAAAAAAACTCCCATTGGCGTGTTCCCTTCACAAAAAAACTACCAATGGCGTGTTTTAGATTTGAATATCCGAGCCTAACGATACCAAAACGATAAAAATTCTATTTTTGAGAATTATTTTAAAAATAGATTCATAAGAGAGATATACAGATTACAGACATCCTCGTATGATATATAAGGAGGCAGACGGGTTGGAGGCATCAACTGCCATATCTGTGTTGATTCGATAATTTCAAATTTGAATAATCAAGGCCTACTACAACTTTCCTGTTTCTGATCCGCGCATGAAATAAGATTTGCAGCATCCGTAGTTTATGAAGAGTGAAAAATGGGGAAAGGAATGCAGCAACAAAATGTATCAGCAGATGTTACTCAAGTTATTGAACAATTAGAGAGACATTGTTTGGCTTCTGATGCCTCCCTTGTCTCCAAATCTGCATCCTTTGATCTTCAACTTGTATGTTTTTTAATTTTTAATTTTGAATTTTAATTAAAGGGGGAAAATTATACTCTACTTTTTTTGAATTTTGATTGTCATTTGCAGGCCAGGGAGGAGATGTCTCATGAACGATTGCGATATTTGGAGTATATGGTACTCTTTTTGTTCTTCAATCCCTTTAACACATTCTTGGATAATTCGATTCTGATAATGTGGGTTTTTACGCAGGCCATTTATTACGAGGCGGTTGCGATGATAGAGGAGTATCAGCAGGCTTTATCTGTTGCCAATCTTGGTGCCATTCGTGATGTTAAAGCTCTACACTCACAGCTTGGCTTGATGAGCTCTCCTCAGGTTTCGCCTTTCGCCGCTCCTTATTTCTTCACGCTTTGCCAATAGTCAATTGCTTTTTAGAATGGAACCTCCTTTCGCCCTGTTATGTTGATTTTGGATGTGCCCTGAAAGTAGTTTTATGAATTTAACACTTTCTATGCTCAATTCTCAGCTTATCATAGTCCTTATTTGTAATCTCGTTGTTGCCTGATGTTTGTATGAAAGAAGATTTATGAGAGTTATGACTTGTGAGGCTATCAAGGGAAAATTAATGGTCAGAATTGACATTGATTGATCACCCATTTCAAATGGGGACAATAAATTTCGTATCTAGAGGGTTAAGGAAGGTTTTCTTTGCCTGTTTATATCAGATGTATTTAGATTTTGTCTTGTTAATAAATATTGGCCGGCGGTGGTTATCTTCTGTTTGGATTTGTCGCATTACAATATAAACTGAGCGGCTAATTAATACCAGGTTTATGAGACTCTGGAGCACCGACTTGTTGTTGCTGAGGCAGCTCAAAAACTTAGACTTCCTCTTATCTCCAAAGATGGGGAGATCCATGAAGAGGAAATTGAGAAATGGAGTGTCATGTCAAGAAGCTCTCTTGATAGTACGAGTACGAGTGTGACAATGGGATCAAGTTCTAATTCGACAAACTACGTTAGTGGTACTCCCAGTTTCGCAGGCAATGCCCTTTCTTCTAGTTCTTCTGATGCAAGTGATCCTGTAATTGGTGGTGTTCCAAATCGTTTTTTGGGAATCACTTCGACTTATTTATGGCAAACTCAGCTCCAACAAGTCTCATTATCCATGGTATGTGGCTATGTGTATCATGAACTCCTCAAAGTAACTATCAAATTAATTAAAAGTTACGGAGTATATGCTAAATTCTGAATGAGATGCGATATTGAAATTCCTATTGTAGGATATGGCAGAGTATCAGATGTCACTCTTCCATGAGATTGAGGCTCGTTTGAAACTGAAATGTGAAAAATTGGCAGATGCTTTTGTCGATGATGTTGGTGCGTGTCCCTCTCATTTCTAGTGACTATTTTCTTCCTCCGTTTTTCTTATGAGGTCCGTCATAACTTTGAGAAGTATGAAAGGTTATGCATGGTCTTGTTTAACACCATATTAGTAGCATCTGTAGACGGTTTAGTGATGGTTATCTTCTGTTTTCTTCAAATGTAACTTGAACCCTTAGCTTGCAAGTCTGCTACTCATTATTAGCTGAGCTCGGCCAACATTGAGTATTGGAGCTGGCAAAAGCTGAGCTAATAATGATAGACTAGTATGAAATTTCTTTCATTAAGATGCTAACGGAGGATTTATTAGCCGCTCCTGAAATTAGTTAAAAACACCCAAATGATTTAGTTTGGTATGTTATGAATAAAAGAGTTGGATTTGGGTTGTAACCTCTCTATCAGCACACTAAATGTTCTTAGAATCTTAATATCGCTGAATGTAGTTAGCAGAATCTGAATTATATGGGGTTTTGGGTGATTCAAGAACTTTATACTTAACTAAAGTCGAACATATGTAATTTTTTTATTCTTTTTTCATGCACAGACAGTTTAAGTGGCCGTCAGAATGCAAGTTCTCGACTTCCAGAAAGGTGAATACTCTTCTCGTAATGTTTAGATAGGTTGGATGGCAATCATGGCATGATGGCAGACATGTATTCTTTTTCTTTACCTCATGATACTGACTTACGGACTGATTCTTCTAAGTGAAAATGTTAAGTCAATGGGCTCCTATAACAATGAATATATTACAGGAACTATCGCACACTGGTGGTTGGTTGATATGCAAATAATGCAATGTTGTCATTGCAACTATGATCCCTCTGAATCGTTTAATGCTGGATTGTTATGTTGCTCACTCATGTCTCATGTAAAACCAAACATTTTGAACATTTCATACAAAAAGACACCCCAGAAGTGCCGATTTTGGCTACTTAGAAATTAGTCTCTAGAGGGCGTGGATTGTTCTTTAGGCAGTGATTCTAAGACCTCCCTGCAAGGGGTGACAATGATTCTAAGACCTCCCTCTATGAGTCTTTGTGCTGGTTAAGGTCATTTTGTTCTTTACTGCTTCCTTACCAGAACTTGTGTAATTCAAAATACTCTTAGACTCATTTGGGTTTTATTGCCAAAGAGACATCAATGATCAATCTGCTGTTTTGACTATGCTTGATCTGTTGCATATTAGGGTGAAGTTAATCATTGAAGAGATAGAAAGGGAAGAAGAAGCTCTACGAGAGGACCTCTACTCTGTTGATAGAAAATTTGCGGAATACTATAATGTATGCGTGCATGTTTTACATTCTCTACTTAGTGAACTGAATATTCTGTCACTTTTCCTTAGTCCTGTCCAAATTCCTGATGATATTATCTTGAAACTTTGTTGGATTTTATTAGGTCTTGGAGCAAATTCTTGGTGTGCTTATGAAGCTCGTGAAAGATTTGAAGTTGGAACATCAACATAAATATGTGAGGGTTTTCTCTTTTGTGTCCCAGAGTCCTAGTTTTCAAATACTTTTTTATAGGACCTCCCCTGAATTCATGTCAAAAGAGTCAGGCAGTTTATTATTTAAATTTGTTCTGTGAAATATCTTATAGGATGATATGCACAAGACATGTTTAATCAAGAGATGTGAGGCCATGGGCGCGAAACTGAGGTATGGTGGCTCTTGTTACTAAATATGTTGCATGTATAAAGTTGGTATAGCTTTGAGACCAAGTCAACTCTTAGATTCATAAAGCAGTAGTTGAGCTTGAGTCATGAACAAAACCTTTGCTGTAGAATTATTTCAAGAAAAGGATGCTATGGTATTACCTTTCATTTCAATTGTATTTCCGCTCTTTGAGCCTAATTGTTCATTCTTGCGATGTGTCAGTCAATAGTTATTAGTATTCTTTTTAAGTTAGTTTTGTCAATGAAACAAGCCTTTAGTTGTGAAATGTCGTCTATGCCCTTTGCACGCTCTCCGACTTCCCAGTTCCCACCCACTGAGTCAACCAGCCCCCTCCAGCCCACCCTTCAGCCACCACATTAACTCATTGGACTTCTCCATGCATAGAGTACGAGGTTCAAGCACCAAGTAGACCCGCTAAACCATCAAGGCAATTCATTTGCCGGCTCTCACACCTTTACCACTTCTAGCAGAGCTAGCACAACCATCCTACCTCACCCAATATCTAACACCACCACCATTTCCACCACCTTACCCTAGCTACCTTCTCCACCACACCACACCATAGCCACTTCTTAATTTTACATCGTCAAAGTGTTATTTTTCTTGTGCCATTTATAATGTTTAATTTGACCACAACCACCTTTAGTTAGGAACTTTGGATAGAAGTCGCGGCAATGTGATGGGATAGGGGGAAGATAATTAAATCCTTCCTATGTTGGAAGGTTTTCAGTCTGGCTGATAGGAGGGAAATTGAATCCCTCTATTTCCCTTGACCCACAACCTACTATCCAACCAAAGGATTGCTGACCCGTTTTCATGGTTCAACATGGTATAGAGCCCAAGGTTTTGTCCTGGGTTTGATGAGTTTAAATTGGGCCCAAATTATGCCACCGGAGAAGGGTCTCTTTGAGGGTTTGTTAAAATTCCTACTCCGGTGCGCTCCCATTGTTTGGCCGTGGGTTTTGAAGGGACTTCACATGTGAGGGGGAGTGTTAAGAGCTTCTATTTGTGGTTTACCCACACGTGAGTTTCCCAAATTGGTATAATGAGGAGGGAATTCACTACTTTATAAACCAAGGGGTTGCTCCGCATATCACCAATTGGTTTTAAGATGGAAGCTCCTTGGCCTTTTGAAGTGGGCTCTCTCCCCACCTTGTAGGTGCGGCCCACACCTGTTTTCATGGTTTAACAAGCTAAACTTGAACAATTTGCTATCGTTGATTATTGATATGGGACAAAAGGAGCATCACCTCCATGTCAAAATCCTTGCTCTAAGTTCCATTAACACAATTTGTTTTTCTCTCTCCCTTTTTATCCTGGTTCTCTTGGAGACTGCATCTCAGCTAAATAGTGGGTCAGGCTGCATGCTTATGACCTCCGTAGATCTTGATTTTGAATGATTTTCAAATTTTCACTTGGTTATCATTTTTGTCGGTTTTTGTTCTTGTTAATGTTTATGCTCTGTACTTGGAGCAAAAGGGCCGACTTAACTTAGTTTGAGGATCATAGTGCATATGAAAGTACTTATAGCCTTCAATTTCTTACTATGTAGGGTTTTGGAGCATATGTTCCTTGTGACTACGTATACTCAAGATACTGTACCAGCTCTTCACAAGATTAGGTGACTATTAATTAATTAATTAATAATGAAAATTTGTTTGGCAATTGTTTTCGCAACGCTATCTCTTATTGATTATTTGACCTTTGTTCTCAGGAAATTTCTTGCTGAGGCTACCGAAGAGGCCTCAATGGCATATAACAAAGCAGTATGTTATTTTGACACCAATCTTTTGGAGCTCTGCTGTCTTCATTTTATATCTCAATTTTGATCTGCGACTTAAAGTGTGACTTTAGAGTTTTGCTCACTGAAACACAATATGGGTTGAAATGATGGCCACTAACTCAAAGGTTAGACTTGTATGGAAATTCGAAGGGCGTGGTTGATTAGGGGAAAATTTTACAGGATAATGGAAGTCAAAACTCAAAACAAAGAATGAAATGGGTGAAATGATGGTGCCGAAGGGAAGATGAAGGGGTTGTGAAGGGAGGATAAAGAGGCATTACCCTAGAAGGGAGGTGGGTAACTATACTTTCCATTTTATGGGATGATTATTACCCTCTTTTCATCTCCTTCCTGTATCTACCATCACATCTACCTCATTACCTCTTAGTTTCCTTTGTTTTCCCTGCATCAGCTTGATAATAGGTACCCCCGATCCAAGTAGCCTAAGGGGTTTTTCATGAGATAGGGCGATCTTCCAACCTCCATATCAGCTTTATATATCTCTTCTTTGTTCTCTTCTGGGCCAACAAAACCTCATAATCTTCTTGATCAATTTTTTGAGAACTGTTTATGTTCATTACTCTTGAGAAAAAACTCGTTGATGAAGTGGCTGATAGTTGCCATTTTTGGTTAAAGGGTCAATCGGAAACAATATCTCTAGTGTTGCAAGAGAAAGGCTGTGTAGTATGTTTGTTCACCCCCTACCCGCTTGAAACAGGATCATCTTTTGGTTCACTGAGAATAATCTATGAACACTAAGGGAAAAGAATACAGAGATGGCAAGACCCAAAATCAGAGCTTCAGAATCATTAAATTTACTTTAATAATCATTTTCTATGCTAAGGATAGCACTTGAGTCCACCATATAGTTATATGCTGCCACCAAAATTGCAACTGTATCATCCATGCCCATCATTACTTAAAAGGTATTTACGTACCGAGCAAGCACAGAACTACAATGTCAGAGGTAAGCTGTGATAAGAGAGAATACTTAGATGAGGCTGTGATGCTCAGACTCGGATACGAGGATCCGACACGGACACGGATCCGAGGATCCGATCCTTGAAATCTCAAAAACAAGGACTCGGATACGAGGATCCTAATTTGAATTTGGACTCGGCAAATGTTTTATTTTTCTGAAAATATATTGATTATTAGTTGAAAAATTAAAGAAAAGAAAGGAAAAATAGTTTCTTCATGTTTAATATGAATGAAGACTTTATTACAGCATTAAATTCATGTCAAGATCACTC
>JAGPOY010005999.1:4437-15050 GCA_018983105.1 Silene uniflora
CGATGTTCTCTATCTCAATCTTACATTCTAATTGTTTACCTCAGTTATTTCACTAATTCGATTTGATTCAAAACTCTCTCGATTTCTCCGTGATTTTGGCGATCATTCCTCGATCTAGTGTTTCTATCCTCGTGACGTTGTGTTATTTTTCTTCGGTTCCACTCTTTCTCCGTCTTGTTTATGGATCAGGTTTATTCTAATGGTACTTGGGTTGATATGGCGTTCCCCCTTTCCCTCGACCCCCTCCCCTACTTATCGATTAGTGTCATTGATCATGATTCGCCTAATGGATTTGTTGTTGGGCTATCATCTACTGCTTTTGTTGCATGCATGTGTGTCTTTGGTGATTTTAAGTCGGTCGTAGTTTGAGCTTCGGTAGCTCCTGCTTTTGTTGGATGGTGTTTTGTGGGTCCTTTGCTAGCCTTTTTGGCGCTTGTTGGATTCCTTTCTTTCTTTTTGATTGGTGAATCTAGGTGTATTTGATTTTAATTTTGATTATGTTGGTCTTCGATGGGGTTGGCTGGTTGGGAGGTGGTAGTTTAAATTTAATCGATGTCATCGCAAGTTTACTTGGTTTTTGGGTTGTTGTTCTTTCGACTGTTGGGGTAGATCACCACGATGTGGGCGATTCTTCTTTGCTGAAGAGAAACTTGTCCGGCCCATTTTCTTTCTATATATGCTCTTGTGGCGTAAGTGCATGCACCTGGTCTCGTAAGTGCATGCACCTGGTCTGTTCCGTTGTCCAATGGAAATTGCTGGTATTGTTGTTGACGTGGACGCGGTTGCTCGTGGTCAACCTATTATTCATCATCCTGCCCTGATTACTCCAGTTTGCTTTGTTGTAATTTTAATTTTAATAAATGTTTCTGTAATCTTCAAGTTTTTGGCTTCGTAGCACTAGAATTGCTAGTCGGGCTTCTAGTACAACTTAGCTGACTAGCTTCATAATTTAAAAATTTATGTTAACAACTTATTATACCGAAGACACTATTATTTTTGTTTTAATTTTTTCTGAACTTCTTTTATAGATTTTTTTTTTCTAATCTAAATTTATAAAATCCTAATTTAACCGGAGCTAAACGTTTATGAACTTATAGGTTCTAATTTGAACTAAACTTATAAGATTATGAATTTATAGGTTCTGGATTTTTTTAAACTGAACTTATAAGATTTTTAAGTTTTTTAAATTGAAATGATAGGATCTTAAATTTTCTGTACTGAACTTATTATCAAGTTCGTTATGGTTAATTGTCAATTCGGGGTCGAGTTTAGGTTGGATTATTTCAGGTGTGGTTAATTTTGAAATGTAAATTTCCCATGGTACCCTTGAATTTTGGCAGATTACACACGGTACCCCATATTTTAAGTTTCTACATATGATGACTCGTGACGCCTTTTTTTGTTATCGAATACGTAAACAGCTCATAATATAATACGTAAATCCTTATCTTATCTAATATATACTACAACATTTAAAACTTAAATAACAAAACACAAATAACAGAACATACTCAATTAATCATCTAATTACTACTAGGAGTAACGGCGTTATGACGAAAGTTTGTCAAAGTGTATTTTGGGAAAGAAAAATGTAATATAGGGGTACCATATGTAGAAACTTAAAATGAGGGGTGCCATGTATAATCTTTCAAAATTTGAGGGTACATTGGAAATTTCCGATTTTAAAGTGTAAGAAATCGGGTCAGATAAGGTTGGGTCGGGTCATTTCGGGTATCAAGTTCTTTATGATTAATTGTCAACTTGCAGCAATCAACATTACAGTCAGCTAATATTGTTTTGGGTTAATTCGGATTACGGGTCATGTTAGAGTCTTCAATTCAGGTGTCTGGTCGGCTATGAAATAGATTATTGAATCGCGTCAATTTTACCGGGCCTACTAAGGAGTTGAGCTTCCCATTGCCATCCAAAATTAATGTCCACGGGTCCAAAATAGAAGTGTCAAACTAAAAAGATCACTCGAATACGGCCATCAATTACCTACATTAAGTGTCGTTTGGTTGCCACTATAAATGTGAGTGAATTTGAATATCCCATGAATTGGAAAAAAATGAAATGTTTGGTTGCTCAAAATCCCATGATTTACATTTTTTCTAGGAATTGTAAACTGGAGAAGTTTAATTACCTAGCCCCCTAAATAATTGGAAACTTCTGTGTCCATTTAATTCCTACATGCCAACCAAACGTCTTTTTAATAATTCACAAAAATTACACAATTCACGTGTTTTTAAAATTGATGGGAGATTAATTCACCCATGGCAACCAAAGTGAGGTGAACTGAGGCGTAAAGATCCTTATATGACAAATTGCAAGGGGTATAGTCTATAGACCCAATCACCCAATGCACACAATTTCTGCAAAACAAATTTCTATTTTAAAGACAAAAAGTTGTCCAATACTTCCTTTGTTGGGTGTCAAATTGTATAACATGTAAAGTAGGTAGTAGAGTTGGCGAAATTGACTCGATCGAATCCGAGCTTGACCCGAACCCAAATAATTCGACCTGAATGTTACAAATTGATTATTATCCACAACTAACTTGATAATAGTTAACCCGAAATGACCGACCCGACCCGAAGCCTGCCGACTTGAAATGGCCCGACCCGAAACAGACCCAATTGACCCGTTTGCTAGGTCTCATACTCTCACGCATAATGCGTCCTTTGGCCATACCCCTTGAACCTCCAAGCTAAGGAGCTCAAGCACCTAATCCTCTAAAATATAGCATTAACTCAGCCAGTTGAATGCATCACCGGAAAACCTCAATGCATATTAATGACTCTAGGGTAAATTCCGACATGAAACTATGAAAGGCTTGATTAAGCAAGAACGACAGAAGCACAAATCGACTAGTAATCAAAATGGACAATAGAGATTTATCAGTTCAATTGTCTCCTGTAATGCTACTAAACTGAGTTGCAGACTTGCAGTAAAGCCGCCATCCCATCATGGCATCATATAAGTCTAACAAGCCATTTTGCATTGGCTGTTATCTATACTTCTGTACTCCACAATATGATTCTATAATCCCCTCCAAATCATGATAAATGGCCCAAAGCTTAAAATTTCAAGGCGAAGAAGAGTCGACTTGGAGAAGGAAAAAAATAATTAATTACGCTCACAATGATCAAAAGCGAGATTTCCTTGTATAGAAAGTTTGATGCTTGCCTTGCTTCAAACGAAATGATGAGTTGGGTACTCATGCTCATATCCATTGTAGTCAAAATAAAGCTTTTCGCCTTTGGCAATATCACGGGTTGCGACTAGAAGAACACAGCATTCACCATCCATATCGTACCTCACACATTTCAGATTTTGTTTTTTCTTAGTTTCACTGCATATATAAGAAAGCATTCTATTTTTAAGACTTGCTTACTGAAAAGAATTCTCGCTCGATATAAGTAATGAATAAGATGACTTACGGTGTATGGTTGTTGATTCCACTGAAAAATCGAGCAATATTTCCACGTTTGTCAGGACAAATGACGAGACTTTTAGATGGATCGGATGAAAGAAGAAGGGTCATTAGACTGTCGCAGTCATCCCACTCTCGGTTTTTGATGTAATCCACATCTCCTGCGTATTCAGCTATGAATGTCATATCCTTGATCGGCCCGTCAGCCTCAACTGTGTAGCTGTATTAACATATACAGAAAAAGCGAAACAGATATCAGGCATCGAACAAAAGAACAAACATATTCTCCCTCCGTCCCAAAATCTTCTCGAATAAGATTTTATTTACGCTGCTGCCAAGAAGTGACACTCACAGCAAATATAGAAATGAGAGGGATTCGAGATTTAGTACCCTTCAATTTTGTCGTAAGTAATCAGTAGCGGTGGGTATTCCCCTCGTTCAGCCATAATTCGGCAATGCAACACAGTCTCATGGTCCTCTTTCGAGAGTACCTAAACGAAAGCAAGACCGTTAGCTAGTACACGCGTACTGAAAACAATGCATTAAAATTCCGAATTGGTAATAAAGATGGGATCGGTCGCACCTGCATCCCGCCGTCTTCAAATTTAGCTTGATTAGCAGATCTTGGTGCCATACCAGGCACGAAGGTAAGCTCATTACTGAACTCTAATTTTAAAGCAGTTAAAGCGGTAGCAAGAGAACGCATTTGCTCTAGCCTTCGAGCAGGATCCTTGGTTGGGACATAAGGAAGCAATCTCCTCTTTTTCTTCCTGCACAAGACCAACGTATGTCGTCGACGTCTCTTGGAATCTGAGGCACAATTTTTTACGTCAGTCAAGTAGCATTCATATACTAAAAACAGAGAGAAATAAATGACAAGAGGAATGTAATTTAGTAGGTAACTCTATCAGTACGGCCTGAATCGATAATGATGAATCTTTCCGGAAAATCGAAGCAACCAATTTGGGTAAGGCTAAGAAAATCTAACCTTCTTTTACTAAGAATGGTAAGATCAAGACTACTATTCTAGTAAACTTATCAGAGAATTTCTTCCAAAATCATTTTACTTTACTCTAGTAATTAATGATTCAGATTATCTGACGATTTAGTTAAAAAGACTGACTCCAAGATTCAGGTTTAACATAATTCAGATTGAACGACGACACAAATGGGAGCCGCGTGATCAGCTGATTTTAAATGACCGCGTGTAAATAGAAAAAATTGTTGAGGAGGTTGAAAGTTTGAAGAACAACTTTATATCAAAAACAGAAGATACCTATGCCAATGTGTGTTGTGAAATGCCATACAAGATTGCTAGCTTGCGACACTGCAAGCTTTGTACATTAGATTTCTACTGCAAGATTTGAGGATACCTTGATTTCTCGTTTCGTTCTATACTAGCACCACACTATCCAAACTTTAGCCAGCCTTCAAATGGAAACTATTTCGCCGGAAGTAGCCAGATTCCCTATTTTTCCCTTCGAATGAAAGAGGCTTGAAATACTAGGAATGATGTTACTTGAAATAAGACTCATAACTATCATACTCCTTATGGATACATCTAACTATCTAAGGAAAACAAAACCTAAAGCGCGGGTGTGATGATACACTATGATTATTAATCATAGATCATCAATGTCTATGGTATAATATCAAGAAAAATTAATTATAAACAGTTGTTTTGAGAAATCTTATACAGACACAATCCAGGAACGAATCATGCACCAGTCACGCAGACTTGGAATGTTGCTGAATCAAAGTTATTGTTCTGTACTTCAAGCAAGCAAACTAGTGATTTACGAAGATAAATATAACTAGGGCGCGAAACTAACCTGGAGGTACAGTATGATTCATCAACTCTCTAAAATATAAAATCTAAGATGCCTACTCATTTTGTTGCTCTATGAACCATATTATTTAACTGATGTGCATTAGTTTTTCGGTCATCTCTCCTTCTTAACCTTCTTTACCGATTAATGATCAATGTTTACTCATTTTCAGATTATGTTTATTTTTATTGCTTAACCTTGACAAGAGCATCGAACTCCTTTAGCAATTATCGATCTTTTAGGTTTGATATGTGTTGGTGATTTGGGGGTGTTTGGTTACGGAGGTGTTGGAGTGGATTGGAATGGATTTGAGCTATTCTAGTGTTTGGTTGAGCATTTTGAAATGGAGTTACAATCCCGATGAATTCTAATTCCACCCCAACCCCTTGAATCCCATACCCACCTATTTGAACCAATCGCAGAGTAATTACCGGTTCATTTTGCGTAATTAAAGTTGGTTTGTACTCCGGTAATTTCTAAATAATATAATGCGAGTTCGGGAAGTACGGAGGATACGCTTGCATAATTAATTAAGGGTTTACGGTATAGTTTTCGTTCGAATAAGTATGACGGGGGTTTTAATTAATTCTAACCGGAATCTCTAAAGAGTTACAACTCTTCATAAATGCAACTCTATATAAATAGATAAAGGATAACAAGAAAAGGATATAGAAAATAAAATTTCTTCTGCATTAAAAGAACGATATAACATTCTACAAAAAAATATTTCTATATTATGTCTCTGATTTTTGTGCCAAAATCAGAGGACGCCGTCTCGATAGAAAATTCGGTTTAACTCGGGCACTAATAAGGGTCAAGTTATCCTATTAGGAAAGCGGAGTCGATTCGGTGTGATTAACTATTGTCAATCATATTTCGTGTAATTCATTTTTCTATCAATCTAATAGAATAATTTTCGAAATCTGTCAAGATGACGAACGGTAAGGAGATGACAACGAAAGTTAACAAATTGGAAAAGTTTGAAGGTCTTGATTTCCGAAGATGGCAGAAGTACATGCACTTCTTATTGACGACTCTGAAAGTGGTATATGTTTTAAGTACTCCCTGGCCGCGGAGGAGTTAAGGAAGAGGAGCAAATGGGATAATGACGACTGTATTTGCCGATGACACATTTTAAATGGTATCTCCGATTCCCTCTTTGATATTTATCAGAATTTAGAAAGTGCAAAAGAATTATGGGATCAGTTGAAGTCTGAATATATTCATGAAGATGCGCCTAGTAAAAAGTTTCTGGTTGAAAATTATATGAATTATAAGATGTGTATGCTAGACCTGTTATGGAACAATTCAACGAGCTATTGCTTATATTGGAACAATTCGCTCAACATGATATGGATATGCCTGAATCCAAATCGGTTTATAGTTTAATTGACAAACTTCCACCATAGTGGAAGGCTTTTAAACACACACTAAAATATAACAAAGAGGAAATGTATCTTGTTGAACTTGGTAAAAGTTTGCGCATAGAAGAGTCGATAAGGGCTCAGGAATCTGGAAAAACCAAGGATACAGGAAAGACTATGTCCATCAATATGATGGAACTTGGTGAAAGTTCCAATTTAAAATGACAGAAAGAAAAGAAACGCCCACACTCTAGTAATAATGATAAATTTAATAATCCGGATAAGAAGTAAAAAAGGGGAAGTTATTGGATTTATTGCTAAACTGGTCATCTGAAAAGGGACTGTAAACTCGCAAGGAAAAGAGCGGGGAAAGGAAAAATGAATGTTGGACAAGGGTCTAAGGAACAAGGTTCTCCAAAACAGCAAGGTAATAATCTTTTTTTGTGATCGATTTCAACTTAAATGAAAATTATATATCATGGATTCCTGAAGCATGGGTTTTACGCAGGATGATGACATATCATGATGGATTGACTCGGGAGCCATCAAACACGCGTATGTTTGCAAAGACCGTGGATGGTTCTTAAGTATGTGCCCGCTAAATATATGTCCATAATAATCTACATGGGAAACGAGTCAACTGCTCAAATTCTACGAAGTGTTGATGTTGTATTAATACTTAGTTTGGGAAAATCAATGTGTTTAAAGAATGTTTTACATGTTCTTAGTGTACGGAAAAATCTGGTTCCTAGTGGTCAATTGTCTAGATATGGTTATAAACAAATGATCGAATCTGATTGTTATGTATTGTCTAAGTCCGGTGTGTTTATTAATTGGTTTTGGATACTTATGTAATGGCATGTCTATGCTAAACCTCAATAATGGTGATAAAAACGATCTTATTCGCCCATTAATACAGCTACAAGGAAATATAATATTTACATGTTAAACAAAATTACAAGGCAACCTTTTGTGGGAGTAAAATGATCATCTATGTTATTAGAATTAATTCATAATGATTTATGTGGCTATCATGCTACTCCATCTTTAGGAAATAAAAGATATTTAGTAACTTTTATTGATGATTGTACTCGTTTTTGTTATATATTCTTGTTACTTACAAAAGATGAGGCATTGAGTAAGTTTATTCTTTCTAAGAATGAAGTAGAGTTACAACAATCTTCTTTAATCTTCTTTAGTTAAGAAGATGCGAACGGATAGGAGAGGAGATCGAATACTATGACGATCTTGCCTATTTCAGTTCATGTGGCATAATACGTGAGAAAACAGCTCCGTATACACCAGAACAAAATGGTATAGCGGAACGGAAAAACAGAACTCTTAGAAATGGTTAATACCATGTATGTTATCTTACTTAGGTTTAAGTGAAGGATTTTGGGGAGAAGTCATGTTAACGGCTTGCCCGCTACATATTAAATAGGGTCCCGAACAAAACAAAGTTACCCCTTTTGAATTATGGTATAGAAAGAAACCAAACTTGAATTATCTTCGAGTTTGGGGATGGGTCGTTAGATCGACTACCCGACCCAAGATTAAAACATTGGGAGACAGAGGCATTGACTACATTTTTATTCGATATGTTATGCATTCCAAGACTTACCGATTCTATGTAATAGAACCAAATGATGTAGTGTCGGTACATAACGAAACTGTTGAACCTAATAGGTTGTAGAGCCTCAAAGATGAATACTTCTTGCCTTCGATCTTTTTGCTCGTTAACATGAACGCCAACCTTTGCATTGATTTTTTTTTTTTTTGGTAACGAGAGATCCCGCATCCGCTACCTTAGATGCGCACTGGGTAAACCCTCGGGTATACGAGATAGCCTCCAAATCCCGTAAACCAGGTAAGCCACCCGGGAGTCACGGGATCGAAGTCTATTAGCGGCATGGACCCAGACCAAGAATGCTCCATAAGATTTGCTCTTGGGAAGGCTTGCATTGAACCCGGGTCTCCTAGGAATTTCAGCCAAGTTTTATCCACTAGACTCCACCCTTGCGGGTAATAAGATTGTTTGCTATATATTTTAGCATCTTCGATTTTATATGTATGAGAAGTTTGCTTTCTTTCATTATATTCAATAAGATTGTAAACTGCGTTGTGATTAATTAATCCCTTTAATTTAAAGTTCATCTTCTTTATAAAACAAACAACCACAAGGTTGAGTTGTCAGCCCGTGGTTGAAAGTTCATTATTTAATTTTATTTGTAAATAGATGGCCCACACTACCCCATGTTCTACCATCATCATTTATTTACAGAATCATTATTTTTACTCCGTACAAAATCAATATTTTAAAATTTATTTAACGAAGAAATTATAAAAAATAACTCATTAATATTAAAAATCTGAATCTTCAATTTCTTAGTATTTCGGTTATTGTTGTGTGTGGCGATGTTAGCTGCTACTAAATAAATACATATAAATGATTAATTTGTCATTAAAAAAGATCGGCCACGAGTCGGTTCATGTCGGCCTCAGGTTGGAAAAAAAATAGGATGTTATCGGTTATCGATTGGGTATGATTGATTAGGTGGTTTCGGTTTATTTTAAAAATGCATTCAAAATTTCATTTCAAAAGAGCATCGTACTAAATTTTCGTTTTAAAAATGCAGGGGTCAACATTTCATTTCAAAAGTGCATGGACTAAATTTTCGTTTTAAAAATACACGCGGGTCAAAATTTCATTTCAAAAATACATTTTTTTTTTTTTAGATGAAATGTAAGCATTTCCATTAAACCGGTAACAAAATTGTTACATCAAGTCCATTTTAGGTACATCACAATTTAATCCAACTAATGGATTATACAATCAATTTTAAACTACTTAACCAAAGGTTATCCTTACTAGTCTTTACATAACATAATCTAGCAGCAACCCTCATTTTCAAATCACCAAAGATCAAATCTTTCACTCTTTCGGGCCTGAGTAAAACTCCGTCAACCCGAGCTTTATTTCTTTGCAACCAGATGTGGTAGTAAGTAGCAGTAATAGCACTCAGTAACACACCTTTCTTCAGTTGAGAATACGAGCCAGCTTCAACCCAAGCTAACAGATCAGCAGCAGGCAATCTGACATTCAGCAACTTGGCAAGTTCAGTCAGTACTCTTCTTGTATACTCACATGTTTGAAACAAGTGAGTATGATTTTCACTCCCTCTGCCACACAACAGACAAATATCATCAGTAGCAATTCCTAGTAAAAGCAGCCTTTCTTTGAGCATAAGGGCTTCTCTAGCAATGAGCCATCCAATGAATTGATGTTTAGGAGTACACCAAGGATTCCAGACCTGTTTGTGCCATGAAACAGTCTGGAATTTCATTCTAACCAGATCATAACCACTTTGGAGGGTATAACCCTTAGTATCCAACAGCCACTGTCCATCAAGATAACCATCAGAGAGCTGATCTCTGACTCTGCAAACAGATTTCCATCCCCAGCTGACATCACCACTAGGAATGTAATCAGCCCAACTCTGATGTTTCAAGTACACCTGGTTGACCCATTTAACCCACAATCTGTCAGGGTTATAATAAATCCACCAGACTAATTTACCCATAGCTGCAATATTCCAGGACTGGCTATCTCTGATGCCCAGCCCCCCTTCTGATTTGGGAGAGCAGATTTTCTCCCAGCTCACCAATGGCACTCTAATATAGTCTACTCCCCCATCCCATAAGTAGTTCCTACATATAGCATTGATCTTGTTGAGAACTCCTTTGGGGATGATGAAAATATTCACCCAATAGCTGTACAGAGCAGTCAAGACAGAATTCACCAAGACTAATCTTCCAGAATATGACAACTTCTTTGTCCCAAAACTTCGAATTTTATTGATTAATTTCTCCACAAGAATCTTGCAGTCAGATTTTGCCATTCTACCACAAGTAATTGGGATACCTAGGTATTTGAAAGGCAGGTGGCCTTCTTGAAACCCAGCAATTTGCAAGATATCTTGCTTGACC
>JAGPOY010006001.1:0-10613 GCA_018983105.1 Silene uniflora
AGAATCGATAGTAGCTGCGACATTTGATTAGGCCTTGCTTGACTATAGCGATCGCATGTTAAGTTAGTTCTAAGGAGCATATTAGAATCGATTGATCATATGACCCTCAATAACTTGTTTGCTCAATCAATGAATTAAATCTACCCCTTGATATTAACCTAGCGAACCCGAACCCTAGACCTTTTAATCTTATTGAATTTGCTTATTTAATTCTTGCTATTAGTTTAGATTCACATAAATTAAAACCCCAATTTGTTACTTTTGACGATATTGACCAAATAAACTAAATAAACACCGCCTCCTTGTGGATTCGACCCTGACTTACTACTAGCTATTAGTTAGTTGCATTGTTAGGTTTACTTTGATATAGGTGACACGACTTTAGCCTTATCACCTCTCCTGGCTTGAGAGACCAGGAGACGACCCTAGGCGTGATCACCTTCTCACGGTGACCACTCATCACTCATAATCAACAACTCAATCGATAATATCAACATCCAATCACATATGCACATTACAAGAAAGTCTTATGCAAACTACAGAAAAACCGAGTAGGATAACCTCCCTCATACGCAATCTCCAATATCAATCAAGCACAGCAAAACAATCAATTGTAGAATCCCTTTTCTACGAATCCGTCACCTATTATCAATTGTATACGATTAAGATAAACCCTAATATTGCCCTAATAGTAGATTAGGGTTTATAGACACTATATGTTAATTATTTAATCGATATGATGCTTACCTTTATGATCTAGGTCTAGATCTGATCTTCAATGCAAGTATGAAAGAGAGAGATGCAGTACGTAGTCTTGATTTGTGAAATATGGTTTAGAATTAGAATAAAGTGATTTAAAATAAGATCTCTCCCTTTTATACTTATTGAATAAAACCGGAAATTCTAAGTCGTTAGACCGTCGGCTCGGTCGAGCCGGGTGTGGCTCGGCCGAGCTACCTTCAGCACGGTCGAGTCACTTTGACTCGGCCGACTAACTTTGTTCCAGGAACTTCTGAAACGTGACAAAACTCAAGAAAACTTTCTAAGGACAACCTGCTCGGTCGAGCTACTTCTAGCTCGGCCGAGCTACTTAGGCTCATAAAACCGTAGTATTACAATACCCTTTTGACAAATTTTCGTTATACAGTAGCACCGTTACTCCTATTATGAGTAATCAGATAAGTAATTGTGTATATTATGTCATTTGTGCTGTATTATTTAGGTATTAAATGTTATTTTATGAGATAAAATAAGTATTTAGGTATTAGTTGATCAAATGTTAGTATATAAGATAACAAAAAAAGGCGTCGCACGTCATAAGAGTAACGACGTTATGACAGAAATTTGTCAAAAGGATATTTTGAGAATGAAAAAGGTAAACACAGGGGTATCATGTGTAAAAACTTAAAATAAGGGGTATCATGTGTAATCTGCCAAAGTTCGAGGATACCATGGGAAATTTTCGTTCTTTCTTTTCTCTTTGTTAATTATTTTTCTTTCTTTTTTTCTCTTTTTATACCCTTCTTCTTTCTTTTTTTGTCTCTCTTATTACTCAAATAAAATACATCACGTGTCTCCGGTGTTCAATGTCGGACACTTGGGCTTTTTTTGCCAGAAATTGTATTTTGGGAGTTTTTAACATAAAAATGTATGTTTAAGGGAGTGTTTAACAAAAAAATGGAATCAAAGATAGTAGTTTGTAAAGTAGTGTATTTATATGGTAGTGTTCAACAATTGACCCAAACTAAAATAACAAGGTAAGGCCTCGTTTGGTTGATACGGGAATTAAGTTGATGTGTTAATTTACAATGCACTGGGGAGTTTAATTCCTACATTAAAATTCACATGAATTACAATAATCCGTTTGGTTGTCATGTTGGAGTTTTATTTTCCTAGGAATTTCCAATGACCATGAGGGGGTAGGTAGTTTAATTCCCCAATCATGTAGGAGTTAGAAACTCCCCTCATTATTAAAGAAGGACTTGTGTTGATGTTATTAAAGGTAAAGGTGGTGCTTCTAATAGTTGATAGGCTATCGCACACCTATACAAAAATACCCTAGAGTACAACAAATGAATGTAGTATATATGGGTCAAATTCCTCAGAGAGCTCGGTAGTTGCTATGCAATTGTTATGGGGTGAATTCTATCTCGGTCGGTTTATCGATTGAGTTGATTGGATTGGTATTGCAAATAAATAGAAACAACAATAATAAAAGACATCTAGGAATTTCGGTTCAACATGTAAAAGATGTAAATGCATGAGATAAACATGAGATGATATAGTATTATTCAATTGTTTAGGCCAATGACACCCGTCTCACGACATTAGCATCATCTACCATAGAATGGTCTAATGGATCTCTCGATATGATTAGTTCACTCTACCTACACATGCGAATGTCCTTCTCAAGTCCCTCGTTTCTCGACTAATGGAACGAGTTAACCCACTTAACCAATGTTTAAGGCCTTTAAACAAGATTAATATTAAACATAGCAAGCATGTGAAGGAAACAACATGAACAATGTTTACATCTACTAATTACTCATTCTGCAAATACTTTTATTACATGTTTCCTCTAGTCCATAGACTAGTAATCTACTCTAACATAATGGAATAAAACGAAATGTAAACAAATGAAATAAACAACATAAACATAATAAAAATTACCTTAACAATTGGAAATGGAGAATGGAAATGAAGAACAAATACTTGAATATAAATTGTAACTTGGAATTGCTAAAGGAAATGTATCTAATGTAAATGATAAATTAAGCTAAACTAACCTAACTAAGCTAAACTAAGAGAGAATTACATGTGAGAATTATATAAAAAGGGTGTGTAAGAATGTGTCCAAATGCCCCGGATCAACTCCCTTTATATAGGAAATGAAGGGAGTAACATAAACAACCAAGGAAGTGCAAAGTCGGGCTAGAACATGGCTGTCCCGTTCGGGACAAGGCAATCCCGATCGGGACCGTGGCTTTTTTGGTCATTTGTGTTAATTTCGTGCTTAAATGCAAAGGTATCCAATGTTGATGCATAAATGAGCGATTAATCACCCGGTTAATGCACTTTTGACCTAGCATTATCTCACTTTTGGCATCTTAAGATCTCCACTTCATTTTGGACTTAAAGATTTGGGCTTGACTTTAGTTGACTTCTCATTTGCATTTTGTTGTAATGTAGTCCACCAATTGTCATTCTAACCCATGCAAACTCTTCATGCAAGTCCAAAGTTGAGCTCCTACTTAGCCTTGTATTAGTAGTGATTCATTTTTGTAGTATTTAGCTCATAAAGCTAAGTGTTCCTACAAAACATGTTAGAGCAACAATACACAATAGAAATACAAATGTTAGCTAAAAATACTTAGAAAAGTGCTAAAAGACATGTAAATTAGAGCTAACATAAGGGGTTAAACTATGCAAATTAGGCACTTATGAGTAGTATATACGGAATGTGTATGGTTATAGAGTGAGGTTGCAGGTAAGTATGGTTTCGATAGTGTTGGCAGCTTTGGGATGGTGATTTTATAAGTGTGAGTAAACTTCGAGGACGAAGTTCATTTTAAGGGTGGTAGAATGTAACATCTCGCGTATTGGATTTACTTGTGTGTGATATGGAAATAAGACAGAGTGGCAGCAGTTGTGTTGTTAGCATTCATGGGCGAGTTAGTGTCGAGGATGCAGGATGAGAGTCGAGTGGAGTGTACTTGTTTTATAGGTATGGGTGTGAACTTCGGGGACGAAGTTCGTTTTTAAGGAGGAAAGACTGTAATACTACGCATTTCTGACTCACAGTAGCTCGGCCGAGCTGGGAGGTAGCTCGACCGAGCTGATCAGCTACTGTCAGGTCGGGGAAGGTGTTCTGATGTTTTGTAGAAGGGTATGTAAAGTAGTAGCTCGAACGAGTCATAGTTGACTCGGTCGAACTAGGTCAGCTCAGGCGAGCTAGGGGTAGCTCGGCCGAGCTAGCGGTCTGACGGGTAATTATTCTCGGTTTTTGGTAATTAGTATAAAAGAGAGGAAGTTAATTTCTAATCATTTCTTAATCACTTTTAAAACACTTTTGAGAAAAAGACAAACGACGTATACTGTCTCCTCTCTTCTATACTAACTACATCGAGATTAAGGCTAGATCTATATATTGCTACGATCTAGATCTGTTGGGTAAGTAATTTATTTTATGTTGTAATCTTTTGGTAATAGTTTATGAACCCTAATTAGATCGATTAGGGGTTTTAGGGTTAGTAATTGATTATATGCTATGTGATATTAGGTGACGGATTCGTAGAAAAGGGTTTCTGCGATTGAGTTGATTTGCTTGATTATTGAAGGATGTCGAATAAGGTAGGTTTTCCTACTCAGTCGGTTGTTTATAGCTGTAAGACGGTATGTTGTGATGATTGCTAATTGATTGATATTATTGGATTGTTGATTGTATATTATCGATTATTGATTGAGATAGATGATGGATTGTAGTATGGTTCCGGTTGAGTGAGTCACTGCGAGAGGTGGCTCACGCCCCATTGTCGCCTCTTCAGATTTCTCGACCGAGAGGGATGTGCATATTAAGACTTGGGTTCACTCGTTGCGATGAGCGGGGATTTGGTGGGTTAGGCTGCGGTCCCCCACTGGCGGTGTGGATCACCCGTTGCGATGGGAATCTCGCAAGGCTACACGTTACGGCGTGTAGTGAGTTACTTGTGAGAAAAGGGAGTTGGGAAAGAGTGATGATGGTTGTACTTTGCTTCCGTTGTTGTATGTTTGTATTACTCTTGTTGATTAGCTTACTTTTATATTCAGTGGTGATCTATTCGGGGGTGGTGAGCAATTGTTCTAGCAGGTGTAGCTCATTGATGTGATGATGTTTGCATGCGGGCTGGGATGGCGGAGTCATCACGAATAGACGACGTAGCATGGCTTGCATTAGTTTGGGGGTTTTGTATAGTTGTACCTTTATTTCTTTTGGAGTTTGTTTTGGAGATGTTGTATCACTTTAAATAGTTTAATTAAGGGAAATTCTACATGTTGATCCTGTATTTTTTCAAATTCTACATGGTAACCCTACTTTTCAAAGAACACACATGGTAACCCTGAACTCTTTAAATGCGTATCGCCGTGACCCTAAACTTTTTTTCCGTCAATTTTGTCCGTTAAGTATGTGACGTGACCATTAAATTTTTAGATTTTCTACATGTTAACCCTATATTTGTAAAAATTCTACAAGATAACCCGACTTTTTCTACAAATCACATGTGCTTAAAAACGTAATCCCTTAATTAATCTTCTTTTCACAATTTTACTCAATTAGATACAAATTGTCAAATCTACCCTCATTTTCCTTCAATTAACCATGTTTTGAAAGAAAAATCTAGTAAGAACTTTGTTCGACATCGAAAATTTCCCGACAAGATATTATAAATATCAAAGTAATAAAAGTACTCCATACCAAGCATTATAATAATCAACATACCGAGAATTATAATAATCAATCTCAATTTTAATTCATATCGGTATTTAATCTAATTAAAAAACTTTTTGTTTAAACCTCATCAAATGCCCCAAAATTGAAAATGTTGTAAACACAACAATGATTCGCTTCAATTATTCGACAAATTGGCACAATAAAGTTGATTACAATTGAAAAGTGAATACTCATTTGTAAACATTGGGCTGAATAGTGCACTTCTTTGTTAATTATTGAATCCGGTTTTTGGAGATTTATGTTAATGATATCTTACAGAGATGATGATACACTACTACAAAATGAAGTTCTTGCAACACTGCAAAAATGTTGCAAAATGTATAATAAATGTTGCTTTAGGCTTTAAGCAACACTTTTTATTTCGCTGTCTAAAGCCTTGTTGCATTAGCTTAATGCAACGCTTTCTGCAACACTTTTCTATCTAATGCAACACCAAGCGAAAGTGTTGCCTCTGTTTTTAGTGATGCAACGTTTTTCTTCAGTATCAAAGGCAACACTTCTAATACACTCTAGCAACACTTTTGATATCAAACTGCAACACTTTTATACACTATCGTAACATTTTATGACAATAAGTTGCAACACTGTTGGTACACTATAGCAACACTTATCTTCTATTCATGAGGACTGACGCCTGCATTCAAACAACAATTTAATGGTAGCATTTTTTTTTTTATCAAAAAGTAACATTCCTCCATTTCTAAAAATTCCCAATTCTTTGTTGAAATACAATATATAATAATCAAAACGCAAATGATTCATTACAATATTTATCAAAGGCACATCTCCTAAAATGTCTTGACCAAAAGAAAATATGTAGACGACATTCGCATTGTCCTCCTCCTAATCAGCTCCCAAGTTTTATAAAGTCGTCATCAACCCCAACATGTGACTTTTGTCCCGATCAAAACCGAAGCAAAACAGAACCTGTTGTGACATACCAACATTAAATTAGAACATAAATAAAAAACTAAAAGTGAAAGTAAAACAAGCTTATATCTAACAAATTCAAACAAGTACAAAGCTCAAAATACTAAAACATGAAAAGACCATATAGGTTTCAATGTTATTAAAATTAGACATTGTTTTATGAAGCTTAACCCCGGATGCTCTATTTTTGAATCTAAGTGGCTTAGTTAAACGTATAACCTTACCATTGCTAATAGACTGATAGTCTTTAAATTCTGTTATAGTAACACTTAGCTTTCAAAAAGTTGTTTCGTGACAACATTCCAGTTTATTGAATAAAAGAAAACAATATTACAAACTTAAAGTAGAGTCGAGTAAATTTAATGGCAAGAATCGACTAACCACACATGGTTTAGTCATGTACGCAGTTGTCAATATTAATATTATCTTCCTCAAGGAAGGCATGGACATCTTATTTGACAATATCAGACTATATAATCTTTAAATAAGATTGCAAGAGAGCTTTCCGATAAACATCACATTGAATAAAGAGGCAGCGAGTCAGCGACATCCAATATTTGCAACACGGAAGTACATAAATAATGCTCTAATCGACATTCAGAGATCAGATAATAGAAAATTTCAACTTATAGAAAGAATCTTACATAAAATAAATACTACACTTGGACACCCTCTCACGAACAGCTTCCTGTAACTCGCATTCACTATACCCTATATAAGAAAGAAAATACATGTTACGATACTATCATAAACAAGTTAGGACTAAGTTAGCAAGTAAGCTGTTAGCAAACATATCACAAGTTACAAGTATTGACAAACTCACAATTTCTCTCTGGAATCAACTGTGTAACTGCGTTTATTATACATTCAAGACGTGATCATAACAGCGATAAAAACTGCTACATAAATTTGTAGTACACGACACATACAACATTCAATTACTAGCTAACTAACACTTTGTAGATACACCACATGTGTCTAAACATAAGACATTTAAGTGAGAAGTAATCAGTAGTTAAACATACTTTTTATATAATAATCTGAAAATTTCCAACTAATACACAGATTCTACAGTAGAATTACTTGGCCACATAAAAAAAAATTGTAAAGCAAGAACTTTCTCTCAACAACAATCAATCCACAAATTATCAGTATAATCAATCAAAGTAGCACAAAATCGTATTAAACAAAATCCAATTACTTCAACACATCATTCACTTCAAATTGCTAAGATCAAGCAAAAGGGGGAAAATCAAATTCAACTAGAAGCATCAATTATCCAAAAAACTAAATGAGACCCCGAAAAATATAAGTAATAAAATGGTGATAAGAAGCTCACTTACAGATTGAAACTTTGAGAACAAGATTCAAATGGGGGAGATTATCAAGAATACAATATCAACAATTAGCATAATGGCTTCAGATTCGCTGAAAACGAGACAATAATCAAGATCCAAACACAATAGAGGGCAAGATGAATCAAGAGCAAGACTAAGATGAAAACGAGAGCATCAGAGCAACACTTACAAATAATCAAACATAGAGATTGTGTATATCGACAAAACATGAATGACAGCAAGAATCGACAGCGAAGGAGGGCGGCAAAAGGGTACGAGAGGCGTCGAGAAGAGGAGGCGACGAGAGGCAGCGAGACGGCGATGGTGTATCTGTGTATGTTTGGGATTTTAGGGTTTTTAGTCGGGATAAGAAATGAGAAATGAGATTGGGGTTTTTTAATTACATATAATATAATAGATATATTAAAGGCAACACTTTTACTAGAGCGTTGCATTTGTAGTTATAAAAGGCAATGCTTTAAAAAAAACGATGCAAAATAATAATAAATGCAACATTTTTTAATGAAGTGTTGCATGTTTAATAATTCAACTACTTATTGCAACAAAACAGTAAAATGTTGCATATAAAATGTTGCAAAAGGTCAGTTTTGTAGTAGTGTAATAAGATCTGGCATTTTTTTGGAGTAATCGAGTAAAAACGTGCTAAGAACGATAAATTGAGGAACTAAGGAAGTATTTGTAAGAGTGTTTAATTTCCTTTGTAAAAAGAAAAAAAAAACAAATAAGGTTATCTTGTAAAATTTAAAAAAACATAAGGTTACTTTATAGTAAATCTAAAATCCAATAGGCCACGTCACATACTTAACGGACAAACTTGACGGAAAAAAATTGTAGGGTCACGGTAAGACGTATTAATAGAGTTGAGGGTTACCATGTGTGTTCTCTGAGAAGTAGGGTTACCATGTAGAATTTGAAAAAACACAGGGTTACCATATAGAATAACCCTTTAATTAAAGTATTCCATTATTTGTTGTTATTTGGTGTTCACTACCCTGAGCAACCGAGATGGTAACGCCTTTATATGCTCGGGTGGTCCTTGGTAAGGCACTCTTGTATATCGGGGTGTTACAATTTTTTTCATAATCGAATCTAATTGCTCTATTAACTTAAACAATGGATTATAATACTTTCAATCGTTGCATAATCACTCATGTTAATTCGGCTACAAGCAGTAAAACATTGATGAAATTAAACTTCTATTAAAAAAAACAAACAAGAGTATATAAATTTTAACAGAAGAATTGAGGGAGATTAACAAAAAAAATTAGTTGGAAAATATTGTTATAAAAAAGGAATGCCCTATGATTAATACGAAATTCGTGAAATCAACAGTACAAAATGTCTTCTTTATGAATAGGACTCGCAATCTCTGCCAGGAATTCTTGTTGTTGATAATGGCCAGCATGGTTAAAAGTTTGTAGATCGGGTTTCTCAGTTTTGGCTTATTTTTACTGTTGTTTAATATTTCTTTTTGGCATAGAAAGCATAACATCCGGTTTAGTTTAGAGCCGATTAAGAGTTATTGTATTGCTAACATTGACAGAGCAAGAAGTCTGCCGGAGCGAGGTTGGCTGACGTCTGGATTGAACAAGTAGTTTTGAATGGAGGTAGTGTTCGTGATGAACGAGTTGTGGAAAGGGAGAACAACAATTGGTGAGGAATGAAAAAATTAAAATAAAAAGGGTAAAATTATAATTGACGTATATAAAAGGGTAAAATTCGTATGTAAAAACACATTATTGAATGGGATATTTTTTTCTTTTGTTTAGTTGGCTGAAAGAAATTGGATATACACGAAATTGGCAAATGCATCTAAAGGCAATCCAGGGATGTCTGGTAGCGTTGGAGTGTTCAGAGACGAAACGGGTAATTTTGTTTCAACATTTTACTTTCGTCAGAAATTTGTACTTCCATGAGAGCTGAATTTCTGGCTTTGCTAACGGGCTAGAAAGGGCTAAGCAGTTGAGTATCAATAAGCTCCTCATCCATATGGATAATAAAACTTGCATTCAACTTGTGTTAGAGGATCAATTACTTAGCAATGATCTACGCTCGATGGTGAAACCGTGTAAGGATCTCATCGAGGAAAGGGATAACTGACAGGGGTGTCGTATACCTATAAAAAATAAACCAACATGCCTAAACTAATATAGCTAGGGAAGTCGGGTCGATCTCCACAGGGAGGCAAGGTATCTGCTAATAGTTCGCTTATTGAGTCACAAAGGGGGGTTTTAAATTGGGTTTCTAAACTACGAGAGAATAAGGAAGAGAGAATAAGAGAAAAGGAAAGAGAGGGAAATAGCTAAGACAGTCGGTTCACCATGATAAATCAGTCTAGCAATCTAGGTCTCAGGTCAAAGCAAATAGATCTAAGGGGTAGCGATATCTCCTTTCGTTCTCAATTCACCCTAAAGCATAAATAGCTTAGCTTTCGCCCTCACTATAATGCCCTAATGATCGCTACAGGTCTCACCCTTTCCAATCTTTCGATCTAGGTCAAGGCTTACTACGATTTCAGTCCTAACTGCGTCGACTCAATTAGACTAAAGACAATTAAATGATGCGATTACAACATAGATCACACAAGCAATGAACCCAATAAGGCGATTACTATTCTAACATAGTCATGGATCCCCTAGGTCTTAGCTAGGGAATTAGCAAAGCATAATAGAAACAAAGGAAAGAGAATTAAAGAAAGAGCAAAAGAATTAATACCGAAATCAAGGAAGAATACAAGTCTTAGATCCAGAATAGCAAGAACAGGGAATTACCCCAGTCTAAGAATGCATAGTCTGATTAGAGACCTAATCATGCTATTTATAATAAAACTACAGCGG
>JAGPOY010006002.1:0-10613 GCA_018983105.1 Silene uniflora
TAGGAAAATGGGCTAAAAAGGGCGGATCAGGCGGGCTGGGCGGGTTTGGGTGCTGTGGGCTGGGGTAAAGGGAGTCCGGGACCGGCCCGATATAAGGGCGCGCCAGGAAAGCGAGTTGGGCGGGCCATGGAAGCTGGCTGGCAGGCTGAGGAAATCTGGATCCAGTTGTTGAAGTTGGACCGGACCAATGTGGGCCGGACTGACCCGGACCAATGTGGGCCGGACTGACCTGCACCAAAGTCCACCTCTACTTTTACCCAAAGAGGAGTATACTTAAGTGGTGGTGGATGAGGTTCCTAGTAGGGTGATGTATTGATGTCTCTAGTATGGTCTCTTTGGGTTGATAAAGGGTCGTCCGACATGGGACCTTCCCGGTCTGAAGGAGAGCCTGGGTGAGCGCCATCAAATTTTATAGTGAAACCATTCTACAATATTTACTATAAAAAGTTAATATTAGGAGTAATAAAATGAGGACAGATGAGATAAAATGACTTACGATCACAACAACAAAAATATGGTTGCACTATTAAAAAAAGAAAAAAGGCATTAAATAAAATAGTACTCCGTATTTCTTTAGCTTTAAGCCTTAATCATAGATTAAAAATTTAATTAAAAAAACACTATGATCTCTCTTAAGACGGTCTTAGCATAAAATGGAAAAATGTCAACATTTTATGATAGCAAGTAAGCATTGAACGAGGGATGGTAATATTTATTTTAAAAATATTTACATATTTTTCACATTTTCTTTGAGACTAAAAAGCATTTTGAAATAACATTTTATGTCTCACTCTAAGGTTTTGTAGGATCTATATTTAGGTTGATCATTAGACAAAAAAGTTGAAGCTTGTTATGTTAAGGCGTAGAATCTTAGATATGTTAGTTCTCTTGAGCAAACGCTATGTTTTCTTTCGTATAAAGGGAGTTACGACTTACGAGGACAGCTGATGCCTGATGGCCGATGGGGTTGAACTCACTCTGAATTCTGAACCGATGTCATAAGTACTCTACTATGGGCCTATGGCACTAGTGTTTGCTTGAGAAAATGTCACGGCAATTTTGGCACACAGTCATATAAATTGGTGGTGGGATATCGATCTGCTTGTATTGTTGTAATCTATTGCTAATTTTTTTTTACTTTTAACCTTTGCTAAATTTTGTCTGATACATTATGGTAAGATTATTGGGGTGTTTGTCGCAAGACTTTTTACAAGATTTTATCAAGTTCCCCAATAATTCTTCCTAATCTTTTTTTTTTTGAAGGAATTTGAGCCTTAATATTAATCATATGGGCCGGGGGCCTCCAATAATACAAGCGGTAAAATACCTTCAGGGGCCGACCCAACCCAAAATCTTATCGAGTAAGATAACGGGGTCAGATGGGTAAACTCTGAGCTACAAAGTTTCCAACCCTACGAGTAAAGCTAAACTCACACTAATCAAACATACATGCTAGCTCCGAAACAACCTTACCACTCAAACCAAAATAATTAGAAGGGAAGCTCTTGGATTTTAGCATCGTAATTAAGGCCATACAATCCGACTCTAGAATAACGCGGTCAATGCCCATTTGCCATGCAGCCCGCAGCCCGAATTCCGCTGCTTTTACCTCGGCTATCTCTGGGCTCCATTTCTCCCAAACCTGGTGAACCCCCGCGCGCTTACCTAAGTTTTGAGTCGAGTCTTGGATTTGGTTTGAGTTTTGAGGTGACAGATTTTTAAGACTTGGAAGGGTCTGACAGATAATCATACCCTTAACAAGTGTTACTAGATGTCTAGATGGTATATTTAGTCTTCCTCCTTGTGGTTTAATCAAAGCTTCATGATTTCATATTCATGGGAATGTGGTGTTACTCAGGCGGCACCCGAGTAATCGTGTTTGCATATTTTGCAGTATATTGTATGCTTAAGGATCCAAATTGTCTTTTTTAGTATAGTCTATTTTTTCCACATGTTTTCGTCATTGGTGCAAACAAAATTACAATTTCATGACTTTTAATCACCCTGAAAATAAATATGAGAATAACTATATATGAGACGGTCAGCTACAATACTTGATCAAGGATAAATAAAAATGGCTATCACGTTTTATTATCAATGAAACGGATAAAAAACATGACATTTGAGAAACACAGAGACTCAAATTACACGATGCAACTCATTTTTTTGTATTTTGCAATGGACATATATGAGTTTCTTTTTAGGTTTTTTAAAACCTTATAATATGGAACGGAGAAAATGATACGGATATTTTTTTCTTTAATTGAGTAAGGTAATGCTCAAATTAACTGCAAGTGACGACTTCTCGTCAATCATAAATTTAGGAGCGTCTATGTCACCACAGGTGCAGCAAGCCTATTTAGCTGCGCATCGTACAGAAAAATCTGGGACGAAAGTTCATTCAATGTTTATCAAGCAATCACCTCGAAAAATCTAAAAATTACAGGACTCGTTAACAATTCCTCCAGCCTTTCTTTGAAGGAAAAATAGTGTTATACTGAAGATACAATTGTAAACAACAATTTAAGTCTATGGTTAAGATTAACAATTACTCGTATCTGTCACTGCAATGTGAGTTCTTCCTGCAAAACTTGGTATCCAATGTCTTCAGAGTTCATCGTTTGAGCCCTCGCTGTCAGAGTCACTTTCACTTTCACTTTCCGAGTCGCTACAATATATAAGAATGGAGTAAATTTGAATTTATTCAACTCAAGCCCTGGTCTTCACATTCAACAGACTCGACAACTACTTCACATTGTCATACCACAAAGGAGCACTAATGAATAATGATCTTACCTAGTCTTCTTGCAGTGATGACTGAGATCTTCGCAAAGTACCTTACCCACAGCTCCTTGTTTGACAGATCCTTTCTTTATCAACTCGGCCAACTGTACCACTCAAATCAAAATTCAGAAATCTTATTTTCGCATGGATAACCATTATAATAAATGAACCAAGAGCACACGAAAGAAACTCGCCTCATCTTCAGTTTCCTCCAGCAACCTGCTCCATTTTTCAAAAACGGATATATTAGAAACCCATTTATTCTTGAAAATGTCAATGAAAGAGTACTGAAAAGTGCTCGTTTACTCTAAAGACCTACCTCCCGCAGTAAGATGATATATCCTTGGAATGTGCTTTTGCTTCTTGTTTGTCTACAAGTACATATAAAACGTCAGTTTTCAGAAAATACTAGATTGAGATCCGAAGCATACAAGTTTAAACATCAAACCAAATATTCTTTTCCTCAAGCCCTTTTTATCGGGGTAAAATCCACAAGAACATTTTATCAGATTGGCTGGAGTGACAGAGCAAGCGACATTAAGTTTACTGCTGAAATTATAAAATAGAAAGGGGAGAAAGAAGCATGAAATTCAGCTAGCAAGTAATATAGGACATACTGATTGTGAGGTTCTCCCAACTGTCGACTCTAATCCATTCCTTTCTTTTTGAATCAATCTGCAAAAGAATGGTGAAACTAGCACGTTCACTAAACCATTCTATTTCTAACCATGGCAACTCTATCTTTGAACAGCAGCAAAGGATCCATAATACTTCGTTTGGTTGACAATTTGGACGAAAGGGACTAAAAGGAATTATTTTTCATTCTTGTACTCTAGTAAATCTTGTCAAACCATTTCATGGATGGAAAGAAAGAAAATGCAAACTGGCTTTACTCTTCCCTACCTCCCTCCCTCCCATGAGTGTACAAAGTTGTAAGTCGTTACCAATTTATCATAGTATTAACTGTTAAGTCTTGGTTTGAGACTTAAATTTGGAATCGGTTGTCTGACTTGATCTTGGTTGGGCCAACCTTCAAAACCCTTCTAACTTGGTCATGATGCTATGTCATGGCCGATATTTAAAACCATGGTCATAAAAGCATCATAGTGTAAGTGTGTAAAATAAGTTTTACCTTCTCTAGGGTGTAATCTAGCATCTTATCGCAAAGGCCATCCAGGAGCTCAACCACTCGCAGGTCACTTATTCTTCAAAACATACAAAAAAAGGTAAAAATAAAAAGTTAACTGAGATTGGAGAAAATCTTGCCAATGTAGATTTTCAAATAAGTGAGATTAAGCACTTAAGCTAGAGTGAAGCAAGAGGCTGCCACGTTAGAGAGAATCCTTCCTAGACCATCGAATGCAATCATGACAAAAATATAAATTTCATTCTTCAACGCAAAACAATTTGCAATTTATAGATACTCATGTGATGAAAGTCTTCTGATAAACTACATTTGTGTTTCGCCATTAACTTCTGTTTAGTTAAGTGATGGTTAATATATGTCACAACGGATTGAAGTGGCAAGGGCATGAGCTATGAGCCTATGAGGCATGCACAATTCCGAATGCATGGGAAAGACACTAGCACAGACAAAATGCTTTCTAAAAGACTAAAACTAAGGAAATGAACACTGATAGCCAAATACATGCATCTAGCGCAACAAACTTGGGAAAATCTCCTGTTATGCCTTATTCACCCAAATTCATGCCTATCAATTCCTCATAACAGCTAGGCTTAAAAAAAGGAATGGCCAAAGTCGAGAAGGATAACATCTTTAAGAAATAAGAATACCGCATGTCCACAGAAGAGTGGAAAGACAAAAAACAGGGTGTTATCAAAGGGCAACTCAGGAACTTACGGCATGAAAAAATTTGATTGAGCAATTTTCAGCCATTTATCAAATGTCCCAAAAGCTTTAGTCTCTCATTTCTAAATTCTAGTAGCCATCAACTTCTTTTCGTTATGAAGTAATGGGCGAAGTCAACTAGAAATCAGATTCTCTATTATCCGTGGGAGGTAGGTAAATGATGTTATCTACAGTTTCATACCCATTGTAGATAATAGATAGATAATAGATACACTACCCCAACCCTGAAGACAAAGACCTACAAAGTATGTAAACGATATCAATGTGCGACAGCGGTCTGAAAATGAGAATGATAAAGATACATGCAATCATACCTGTAATCAATCACTTTCCCTCTACGTTGACCTTTAGAATCCAAACGATTTCTCAAGTCCAAATGATTCCTTGGTTTTTCCTGATTTACGATTGTACAGAAATGATAAGGCAATTTAAATACGGGTGCTTTATCGGAGTAGGATTAAAATTGTAATTACCAGTCAGGAATAACTTTTTGTAAATGCAGAGTAGAAATCAGACAATTGCACAAAAAACCATAACTTGACATTGAAGCAACAGACATAGAGTAAACAAAACTACGTTCCACAGTAGAAGTGAACAGCCCCGCACTTCTCTATTGACCGCTTAGGTAAACCCAAAAGAAGTTCAAAAAAGGCGAGTCTTAACAAGGGTAAATAAGCATGATCATCATAAAATTGTGATGATGTTTAAGCCCCAAAGCAATAATCCTGAGACGGAGTTCAAACCTAACAGAATAAAAGAACTGAATTTGCTGTGTTGTTCATATATAGGCCTAAAGCTTGTAATTAGTTAGATTTTGTACATCTGGACATATCCAGACTCAGAATTTACTTAGCGAGGTTAATCTTCTAGCTGTGAGAATTCACACTTAAATATCAATGTTCGCCCTAGTTCTTTCTATTCGTCTGCTATACTGCTATAATGCTATCTATTCTGCCTTCCGGGACTAATGAACTTAGTGATGGCAGAGCAAACAACTTCCAATATTACACTTTCAAGCACTCCTATAATAGAACATAAGTTTGATCACTTCATCAGCACCTACTCGCAATCTCTGATCTCACCGCGGTACAGAAGCCAGCATTTTTCAGACAGAATGACTCAATTTTCACCATGAGTTATCCAAAAACAGTCTCATTTCATATCATACACCTCTTTTACTAAAATCTACGATACAGTTACACGCATACAACGGTCTCACACAATAATTATCGGAAATGATGTTATTGATCCATCAAATTACACGAAATGCAAGAACAGAAAACGATCAAATTGCAACAATAAGAACATAAAATCAAAAATTGAGATGCTTACATTAGCAAGACCGCGATCGAGCTCTTCCTGCAAAAATCAAAAACTGCAATTTTGTCAATTACAATCAAAATTGAATGTCGCGCATTTTGATTTTGTGTGTATATGATATCAATTTCATAACATAAATGCATCATAAATACTCCTAATTGATTAAGATAAGAAGATCTAGGGTTTTGATTGAAGGAAAGATGAAGAGAAATTGACCGCAACAGCGAAGCAAGCAGCACATTTGTCGTCGATTGAAGATGCGAATGATGATAACATCAAGATCATCGTTATACATAACAATGATGATGATGAGGAGGTCGCCATTGTTGAAGTTCTGTGTTTCTGTGTAGCTCGCGAGTGATGACTTGAGTCGACTCGGTCGATTTTTTAGAAGTTGAGTAGAGTTGGTCGAAGGGCTATACGAATGTGTTAGTCCGGCCCAAATTATTAAAAGGCTTGGATATGGACAACGTTTAAAGATAGATAGAGGTGTTCAAATGCGGACTTGGAACGAGTTAGTCGACTAAATTAGTTTGAATTACATTTTCGTATTTGCTAAATTTATGGATCGGACGGGTAAGGTTTCACGGACGGAAGGACTCATACATAACTCTAGTTTAAACAACAATTGTATTGTTTTGAAACATTTTTGTTAGTGACGTGAGGACTGATAGTCGTTATTTTTGGTGCGCACTGGGTAAACTCTCGGATATACGTGATAGCCTGCAAACCACGTATACCAGGTAAGCCACCCGAGAGTGACAATTTCGAAGTTTAGAAGGCATAGCCTCAGGTCATAAATACTCCACAAGATTGCTCTCGGAAACACTTGAACCTGAGTCCCTTGAGAATTTTACCCAAATTTTAACTACTAGATCACACCCTTGTGGATTGATTGTCATATATTTACAATATGTGATATTTGTGGACGTATTTATATACAAAGTATGTTGATTGTCATTATAAAATATCAGGTTATCAAATAACACAAAATGATTGTATTAGTTTGATGTCAGCTTGCTTACTACTAATAAAACCACCTTATGACGTGTTTTTTGATAAATATATTTATACTTAGGTAACACTTTTTTAAGTCAATATTATCAAAGGTTCTACAAGTTAAAAGTAAACTTTAGAAAGTTTGAAAGACATTTAATTTAGGGTTATTTAACATGAATACTCCAAACTATTGCTCCTCTTCTCAAAATACTCCGACCTTCAATTTAACTAACAATAAACTATACTATTAGCCCCCTCTTCTCAGATTATACTCGGGTTACCGGCTACCTGTCTAGCAAGTCACTCCACTTATTATCCTTACATACCCATCCATGCCACATCCTACCATTATCATCGGCAACACCACAAGTCACAACCGCCTTACCTGACTCTCGACTGTCATAATGACACCATCCACGACCAACCAAGCCCCAAATTAATATTTCCCCAAATTGATTTGGGGATATGGGGTTTTCGAAATTTAAATCGAATGTTGGTGGAGGGGTACACGACGACAAAGAGGCAGAAATTTTTGGGGATGCACGAGGTCGCCTTTGGAAGACGAAACGGTGGAGAAGAGGATGCGAAGGTGAAGAATGGTGGTCAACGGCTGAAGATGGCGGCGAAATATGGATGGCCGTAGTGAATGGTGGTTAAGAATGCTGTAAATAATGGGCGGTTGAGGATGGTAGTGTGAGTGGTGGTTGAAACAAAATGCAGAGGAAATCTGGGTACAATGAAGAAGATGAATTTGGGTTTTACAATAGAATTGGAATAGGGTTTATACCATATTTTGTGGAGAGTTGGGTATAAAAAAATCAATTACTAATTAGAATGATGTAGATATGAACTTTAATTTAATTATTTAGGTGTATTGAAGGAGATTTGGGTGAAAAAAATTGAACAGGGATAAAGTTGGACATGAGGAGCAGCAATGGGGAAAGTTTAGATGGAGAAGATGAAGGTGTGGGTCCCGCTTCCGTTTACCTGCTGCTATAAGTTACAAAACAGGCTATTCTATTAATAGTGAAGGGGTGTAATAGTTCGGTATATTGCCAGTTAAATCAAAGTTCGGAGTAATTTGAGAAGCACCCGAATAGATTGGAGTATTCTTGTTAAATAACCCTTTAATTTATATCTACAAAGTTAGATTGATCTATATGAGATCGAAAATTTAGGTTTAACGATTATCTTGGCATATATCTACATTATTACCTTTAAAAGGATGATTTAGGAGACATTTAAAATTTTAGCTTACTAGATATAGTTTTATGAAATTTGATTCTTTATTGATGGATCAATACTTAAATTGAAAACCACCGTTATACAAATAAATTGTTGCTTGCTACTTTATTCAACTAAACTAAAAAAATATGGAAAAAAGGTACATCTACACAAAATCAGTCATTCTACATGGCAATTTTAGTGTTCATGATTTCTCGATTGGTTGGTATCAATAGTGACGATTTAAGTTTATAAATATCTTGTACCTGTTTCATAACGTTTGTTGAAGTAAAAGATAAACCATGTTGCATGATATACTGTGTTTTTTAGAAAGCAAACATGAGTTATAGCAAGTAAACATTCACGTGAGTTACATAAACCTGAACAAATCTCCTTGTAATTCAAGGATATCACAAGTAATAAGTTAATGATCATGCCAATTAGATTACTTTCACATCGAATTTATTTTTTTTTCCCCTATGGATTCTCCATTGCTTTTAAAGTTTTCATCTCTATTTACAAAGCCCAATGTGTTACACCAATACCACCTAAAGAACTCGAAACTATTTATGTTGACTTTTCCTAACACCATTACATTTCCACATATAACTCAAACCAATCGTGTAACATGCTTAACTTTAGAGTTCCTAACACGTGGATAAACAAAAAAAAAGTGCATTTTATTGATAAAAATAAAAAATACTATCAATTCCCCTAACCACACTAATCTGGGCTATTGAACCATAACAATGTCTGTTTCAAAATCTTGGATTACACACTCCACTTAACCAACACCGTCTAGTTTATGACCAACTCATGACAGCCAAGCTAAGTCTATAACATAACATCAACTAGACCCGAGAACATTGTTCAGATCAAATCCAAATAACCCGACCTAAACCCGACTCGTCAACGAATCCAAGGCTCGAATCTGACCCGAACCTTTAATTGACTAACTTATTCAACCCGATCCCAATGTTTATCATCACATATTGACGGTTATCCCTAACTTATCACTAACCAGCCCGAAATTAACTCGACTCACCCTAATTCTTGCAAATTCAAAAACAACCCGATCAAATCAAATCCGATTGACCTGTTTATCAGGTCTTAACCAATTCATCATTAAATTCATGGAAAAAAAAAGGTATATCTACACAAAATCAGTCATTCTACATGGCAATTTTAGTGTTCATGATTTCTCGATCAGTTGGTATCAATAGTGACGATTTAAGTTTATAAATATCTTGTACTTGTTTCATAACGTTTGTTAAGTAAAAGATAAATCATGTTGCATGATATACCGTGTTTTTTAGAAAGCAAACATGAGTTATAACAAGCAGTTATGCTAGCTATGACAATCAATTAATGTGCCAGTTTTCCTGATCAGTGTCAGGTTTTTATGGTTGTTAGGTGCTTAAGTGGTGTATCAAGTTATCAACTAGACTTCAACATCCTTCGACTTACTGTTGTGATATAAAGATATTCTTCGATGTGCCTTTATATGGTTTAAGAGCCATAAGTTTACAGTTCAACGTATAAGGGGATGCCTTTTCTCAACATAAATATTCCTATTCCTTATAAACATTCACATGAGTTACATAAACCTTAACAAATCTCCTTGTTGTAATTCAAGGATATCACAAGTAATAAGTTAATGATCATGCCAATTAGATTACTTTCACATCGAATTTATTTATTTTTCCCGTATGGATTCTACATTGCTTTTAAAGTTTTCATCTCTATTTACAAGGCCCACGTGTTACATACTTACCCCAGCATCACCTAAAGAACTCGAAACTATTTATGTTGACTTTCCCTGACACTATTACATTTCTATATATAACTCAAACCAATCCTGTAACATGCTTAACTTTAGAGTTCTTAACATGTGGAAAAAAAAAGGTGCATTTTATTGATATATATAAAAAATACTATCAATTCCCTTAACCATTAATCTGGGCTATTGAACCATAAACAATGTCTTTTCAAAATCTCGGACTATAAACTCCACTTAACCAACACCGTCTAGTTTATGACCGACTCATGACAGCCCAAGCTAGTCTATAACATAACATCAACTAGACCTGACTACACTGTTTCGATCAGATCCAAATAACCCAACCGAAACCTGACTCGTCAACGAACCCAAGCCTCGAATCTGACCCGAAACTTGAATTGACTAACTTATTCAACCCGATCCCAATGTTTATCATCACATATTGACGGTTATCCCTAACTTGTCACCAACCAGCCCGAAACTAACCCGACTCACCCTAATTCTTGCAAATTCGAAAACAACCCGATTTAAATGAAATACGATTGACCTGTTTACCACGTCTTAACATCAATCAATCAATTCATCATTAAATCCATTAACCCAAAAACCTCAAAAACTTTCTTAATTTTTTTAAAA
>JAGPOY010006003.1:0-16126 GCA_018983105.1 Silene uniflora
TGTTAAATTGATCACTACATTATACGGAGTAAGTGATATTTATAGAGAAATATGTATGCATGCATATGTGTGAATATAATAATGGACGGATAGTAATAATCCTGGTCAAACATGCAACGGTTCATTATTTGAATTTTAAACATCGAAAAACGTACCCATAACTTAAACCAGTCCAAATATCGAAAAACATTTGCAACGGTTATACTTAATTAGTGAACGATAGAGAACAACGGGCACAAAAGAACCGTTCTTTCTAATACAAATATAATCACGGTTACAAAACCCGTTTCAGAAAATAATAACAACGGGTCCAACAATCCGTTGCTATTTAATATTTAACAACGGTTCTTAAAAGGCCGTGTTCTTAGTTTAGTAACGGTTATTTAACAACCGTTGATAAGAGCGTTTTAATAACGACGTTAAAGAAACCGTGACATATATTTAATAACGGTTCAAAAAACAACCGTGTTAAATACTTACAACGGAGTTTTTTATAAACCGTCATTATATTTAGCGCTCTTTAGGTTTCCGCCAGTAATTGACTAACGGTATTCTAAGGGCCGTTGTTATATGCATTAAACCGTTGAGTTACGCTCGTTATTGATGGCCAGATTTGGCGTAGTGCTCAGTTGTTATAAGTTTGTACTTTTAGTAAACATATAGGTACGTTAAACCAGGACGGAGGATGTATCATATCAACTATTATAAGTTTCTACTTTTAGTAAACATAGGATGCATCACTCAGTTGTTATAAGTTTCTACTTTTAGTAAACATATAGGTACGTTAAACCAGGACGGAGGATGTATCATATCAACTAATATAAGTTTCTACTTTTAGTAAACATAGGATGTATCACTCAGTTGTTATAAGTTCTACTTTTAGTAAACATATAGGTACGTTAAACTTAGACAGAGGATGTATCAGATCAACTATTATAAGTTTATACTTTTAGTAAACATAGGATGTATCACTCAGTAAGTTTCTACTTTTAGTAAACATATAGGTACGTTAAACCGGGACAAAAGATGTATCAATCAACTATTATATGTTTATACTTTTAGTAGACATAGGAAGTATCACTCAATTGTTATAAGTTTCTTCTTTTAGTAATAGCAATGCACTGTTACACACAAAACGGAAATAGATAACAATTGACCGGGACGACGTAAGATGTTTCACTCAGTTGTTATAAGTTTATACATTTAGTAATAGAAATGCACTGCTACAGAAAAAACGGAAATAGATAACAATTGACCGGGACGACGTAGGATGTATCACTCAGTTGTTATAAGTTTCTACTTTAGTAAACATATAGGTACGTTAAACTTAGACGGAGGATGTATTAAATGATTTATAATAAATTTCTACTTTTAGTAAACATAGAATGTGCATAAATTAATATATAACCCTAAAAACCCTACACAGACCAACTCTCAGACCAATGTGGCCTCATCATTGAGTTGTATGAACTCTTAAGCCTTCCTACACAGAAACAAAAACAAAGTAGATATAAACTCTATGAAAAAACAGTAATGATTCAGGCAATTGTATAGTACTACACTAATTCATTACTACAATTGTTTAGAGGTTAGCACACACACCCATTCAAGGAGTTAAGGAGTTCATTTTAGTAGTAATGCCTCCTACACACACACAATGAAGGTAGACCACACTATATCCATTGAGCAATAGTAATGATCAAGGCAACAACCAACACAACTCTCAAACTATTGAAGCTAAAGTCATCATGGAGTTGTCAAACACACTAGTTTACATGATTACTGCAACAAAGATGGATAAGTACACACACCTAAACTTTGGTAGACCATGTGGTGGCAAAACTACATCAATTAAATGGCCAAGTACCTAAAATGAGTTTAATTCAAAGTTCAGTTATTGCTCTCAAACCATTTAGGTGGAATCATCATTGAGCAAATTGTGTGATGACTACTTTGACCTCATACCAGCATAACCCAACAGCATTTGACAACTGAACCAAATTATTACAGTAACAGCAATTCAGAACATAACTCAACAGGAATTCACAACATCAATTCTGTGATGACTACTTTGACCTCATACCACCATAACCGTGTTGGAAATCATATTTCATGTCATGCTCATATCACATATGAGAATTTTAATTTATACTCATAAATTCGGATCTTATGCATGCAAATTAAATAAACATAAGATTAAGGAAATCGGTTTTCTCACCATCACTAATGGACCGATTTTGGGCACAAGTAAGGTCTCCTACCTTCACTTGTTCTTGAGCAATAACATTATGGATGATACTCCTTACCCACAATCTAAAGTAAGATCGTCTCCTAAAGGTTCGTATCAAGGAACCGATCTTAATCTTGATCTATTTTTGTTACTAGAAAAATAAGACCAAGTTTACCTTAATAAAATTATTAATCTTATTACTACTCTAGTAATATGGTAGATCTAATAATATTGGAGATTTTATTTCTCTAGAATTTTAGAGAGAGGAAGAGTAAGTATTATTTTCGCATGAATGAAAAAATAATAAGAGATGAGAAAATCACCTCTTATGGAGCAAGAAGGGACACGGTTTGGGGTAGGGTAGTGTGCCCAATGTGGGTGTCTTATTTCTACACATTTGCCTTCACAAGGTAACCTTGGGTAGAGTACGTCATGATTATGTCCCAACATAATCATTTTGCATTGTCTCATAATAAAAGCACCCAACTCCCCATTTGTTCTCCATTTACTCGGTCCACCCACGTGAAATGGGTTCCATTTTATGTTTGTCAATTGTAACTTTGTCATATGTCACACATATGTTACATGTTACATGACCTCTATGTAATTATGCAATTTTATCTTCATTAAATTCATAATTCAAGATAATGAAACATATAAATAATTTCACTAGTAATTCTCAATTATTATCTTATAAAATGTTTCATTATAAAATAAATTACAACATTTCGTAATTACGATGGACCGTTCATTCCCGTCTCAATTGTTTCGTAAACAATAAACGTACTCAAGTAATAAAACAATTTTATTATTTAGACGGATTCTTATTTAATCCAATTATAATAATAAGACCGTCAACTTACTCATAAAATCAATTCCAATTATAAGGTATTAATTAACCCGTATCCCATACGATTAATTAAATAATCAATTAAGATCGAATTCCCTTGAGATATGACCTTAAAGGGATCAACTGATCATCACCATCATATGACAGTAATGTCAAAATCTAGACAGCCAATCATTACTGATAAATGTTGACCAGTTGACTAAGAGTAACTTTCCCAATTTGTATTCTTAATATGAGATTTGAAGTGTGTAATTTAAATTACTGTGATCGCATTATTGTCGAGGACACATCCTCCAACAATCTCTCACTTGTCCGCGACAAGTGTGCGTCACCAATTCTCTTGTCCTATTACTATCTCCCACCCAACGCAAGGTGTCTTGCAGGTCGTACTTGCATTTGATCATATCATGAGTGGTTTTCTCGATCTGGAGAATAACTGTCTGACCGGAACTATCTACCATAGATACCTTCCGAGCGTGGCCACGCATTTCCAGTTATCTACTCCTCGAGTGGCCTTGAGATATTTTATAACCCTGACAAGGGGTGGACAATTCCTATTGCACTTTTCCCTTCGAATAGCCACAACTCATCATAACCCAAAATATGCCCGTATAAACCTCAGTTACGAAGGTCGCAGGACATAAATCAAAGTTACTCTGAAACTATGCCACCTTAGGCGAATAGTCATTAGTCAAAGAATCGACTCATTCAGAATACGATAGTAGCTCCTGCCACCACCAGGCTATTTATATAAAAATTGCCAGAGCTCTATAAGCGGTCATTCGCCCGACAGAGTGTTCCAAACCGTCTGCCTATGTGATCGACTAGTCATCCCTTATGACTCCATGGCACTTGAACTTGCCATCAATCGCATCACACTCTAGTCACTTCGAGACGTCACCTCATATTAGCAACTAGGGGCAAATACTATGTTAATCCAGTTCACCTTAATGGGGTTCAAAATTGTCTCTACAACCCATTGGATATAACAAAGTATAGGATGAGTTAATGAAAACTCAAACGATAAATGTGATTATCACATATGAGTAGTCAATACCTGATTACTACTTCACATTCTATAATCCATTTAGATCTTGTATGTAGTTATTTATCTCAACTCAATTGAAATGACATGACTCATCATGTTAAACCTTTAAGAAGGCTTTGGTTAGTAGGTTTTAGCAACACTTGGTAACTTACCCAACCTTACTACATACATGTTTTCCTTTGTAATACATACTCTTGCATTACAAAACTTTCTAAGTACTCGTCTAGATCCAATCTGGACATAGACTCTCAGCCTTTGAATAGCTCCCACTGTTCTCACAGTCTGCGGGACCCATCCCTCTTGCACATCTCATGATGCAAATGTACTCAATTGTTGTTGTTCTTATTTCTTA
Organism: Silene uniflora; assembly: GCA_018983105.1. Lineage (NCBI taxonomy): Eukaryota > Viridiplantae > Streptophyta > Magnoliopsida > Caryophyllales > Caryophyllaceae > Silene > Silene uniflora. The sequence goes on from JAGPOY010006003.1 coordinate 4,481, forward strand.
TTGTTCTTAATTGCCTAGAACGATTCTAGCATATCTACTCCTTAAATAAGATAGCCATAATGGTTCATCAACCATCCTTATTTGTTTCGTATATGGTTTTGTCGGAAACCTTACGCAATCTCAACTTTCACTTGTGTAACACCCTTACACAATTAAGTGAAATGCATTAAAACACTTAGCTTTATATCCTTAATGCTTCCTCAAGTGCTCAAGGATAATTCACGCTATTAAGTAACTATTACTTAAAATCGATTTGAAACAATTCATCATACTCAAAGTATATGAAGAGTTATACATCCAATTCATCATACTCAAGGTATATGAAGAAATATCATTGCACATTTAATTGATCCGGCAGCGGAAGCAAATGGAATCAATCAAATATGTTCAACTCAATTGAACTTCTCACGAATCTTATCAACATAAGGCTTCTAATTGCAATGCTAATATCATATAGATTTATCTCCATAAATCTTAATACTTAGGATGTATTTTATTAATCCAAAGTCTTAAATCATTCCCAATGATCAATATGTCTCCCACATATAAGACTAAACAAAATCACCGTAACTCCCACTGAACTTCATATATAAACAAAACTCCTCGACCTATCGAGAGAAGTTTTATCACATGATCAAAACGTTGACCACAACTCATTAGTGCCCTTCTTAAGACTATCTCTTAAGTTGTACATTTTCTTAGGATTGCAAGGATCTACAAAAACCTCATTACATGTATCGAATACATTCTTTCATTTAGAATCGAATTCAAGAAGTGGTTTTTAGACCTTATTGCAAAATTTCATTATAATGAAATGCAATCGCTAAGAGGATCCGAATAAGCCTTAGCATTAGTGCAAACCCTTTGCCACCAATCTAGCTTTTAAAATATCTGTAATATTTTTGCATTCTCAAGTCAATAATATTGAAGAAATAAACTTCTTCAAGTAATTTCGACAATATCACCTTGGAGAATTTTATTCGGACTTTTCTTGGCCTCAAGCCATTATTATGACTTGTGACTTAAAACAATCCTTTTGTAAGTTATAGGTTCTTGATATGAGTTCAACCTTACTTCCTAGGTTGCAATTCACCATCTTCAACAAGATATGAATTTAACTTTGCCTCCTAGGTTTCGAAACAAATACGTTTAATTGTAGCCAAGAAAACTTAGTTTCTTGCGACACACACACATTTATTTTGTGGCTCATGAACATTTTCTCCCACTGTGTCTTCCAAAAATAGACCCGTATTTTAGAAAGACATCATCACGAGCCACAAACCCTTTGTACGCGTGATTATTGGCAAGAAGTGCGAGCACTAGTTTGTTTCGGAAACTTACAAACATGGTACCCTACCTTATCATATCTTATATGAATAGTTTTGATTTATTGGAAAAAGAATTTAAAGACAAAAACGATAAAACCCCAAAATAAAATCAAGTAACTCAAAGTAACTTGATTAAGACTCAAACCATATCAAATAGGGTTTGATTTCTTCATCTAACCACATCTTATCCCATAATGTGTGTTAGGAGAGATAAACTTGGGCTATTATATCACACCTTCTTTGGTGTATATCTAAGTCACCACTAAGGTATTCCCATAACGATCGAATCGTGAACCTTGATTTTATAATCCTTTAGGTTTAAGTACTTCACATGAAACTCTTTGAACTTCTTCAAAGATTTCTCCTTGTCCCTTATTAAGAGAACACTCTAGTTTCAACTTAAATCGTTGGTAAAAGAGAAGAAGTAATGATGAACCTTATCTGGATCAATGATTTACATGTTCGGCCATCTTTTCAACAAAAGAGCACGAACCATCTTGCTTTGAATACAAGATACGCATATACCATAAGATTAACAATCTAATGGTTCCAAGACTATTATCCAACTCGTGTGATTTAATGCGTTTATCATTCCAGAATCAAGATTTAATCTGGGTTACCAAATTTGAGTCTTACATCATCTATATGATATTACTCTAGTTTGGTTTAGAATATAGTCACTTTTGACTTGTATGAGCAAGCCATAAACCAAAACGATTTGGTCACAAAAGTGAAATCTCTTTTGTGTCTTAACAAAAGTTATATTCTTATTTAGAGTTTTGTATTTAATAATCCTAATTAAGGTACAACTCTAGGCCCAAAACTAGATTAAGCACTCAATGACTCTTTTTTTTTATCTCTCGACATTATTTAATGCTAGTCGTTATATTATTATCATCCTTAGTATCGAATACGAAGATGACTACCACTACCGGTATCAAACATTTGACGATGTTATAAAATTAATGTCAATCAAGTAAACATTTAGAGAAGAAAGTTCCATTAGATGTCCCACAACTAATTTGCTTATTCTTCAATGAATGAGGATAGTTTCCCTTTTAGTGTCGAACACCTTTTAAAAGGAAACTTTATCGGTCGGGATTGATATTTTACCTAGGTTTAGCGTTGTTATTCACAATAACTTAACCTTAACCTTTGTCTTGTATCAATCTCATTCAATTTTCTTCGTGAACCTCGTCTAATTCTTAACACTTAAGAGAATGCTCCCACTCATTTTAATAAATCTTTACCCAAAGAAACACAAAATAAGAACTCATGAAGACTACTCTTCAATTTATTCATAGAGGTGGTAGCGATATTTTGGTTGATTTCTCACAAATCCAATTACCAAAGCGATTTATAATTTCAAATTGCTAAACTCAATTAAGTATAGGAAATTTTATTCATTGTAAGTAGATATCTTAATCAAGAATCAAAAGCCCTTTTGATCATGAATAACTTCATCTATACTCTTCACAAGAGATCCTTACAACGGGTAATGCGAGGAATGGAAGGAAAAACTAAATCCGTCTTTTAGAAGCGATGATATGAGGAGATATGAGTTAAAATCGTAATGATATCGTATTTTGGTTGGAGTAAAAGATAGAACAAAAGACAACCGAAAATGGAAAAACTTAACATTCATCATTTAATTACTTGTAAATATTTTATACAAGTCTATTTATAAAGTGACCTCAACCCAACTTATAAAAATGATTCCGAGATCGAAATTCATATTAAGTTCCATGTGAGCCATCGGGCCCTCTACACTTCCCTTAATATAACTCGGTGGTTTAACTCTTTAATCGATTCTACACTAGAACTCTCGGTCGATAACATTACTCTAATATTTATCTTTGGCCCGGAACACGTGCAACAACGGTCAACACTCTTCCGTTGAGTCCAACCCAAATTTCGAAGTAATAACACTTATTACCCACTTACCCAACGTAACAAGGTTTGTATTACGGTGAGCCGGCTTTACTCCCTTATGAAATTGGGATTCATGGTTTCTACTATTTGGTACGGCCAAGTTCTCAACTATTTATTTATCGTGAGGTCATGTCAATTTATTATCCATCACGTTTTAAGTGAACTAAAGCGGTGAACTCGATAATTATAATTGACATGGTCGATTTAGACTCGATAAAAGAAAATGCATGGATGCAATGTAATGGCGATTTGGCTATGCATGCAAACATATAAATAAATGCAAATCATAAATAAAAATCCTAGTATGACCTTCCTAAAAATAGTAAATCTAATTAACTATTACAAATTCGGAAACCAACTCCATTGGTCCCTTGAACTTCAATTCGGCACGCATCCCAAGAAAACTCGCTCCGTCTTGTCAGAACGCCTTTCCGAATGGCACCGTCTTTGAAGCATCTTCGATATAATAAAATTACAATGCTTTTCTACTTTATACAATGTAAAAAGAAAAACTAAAATAATACATAAAAGTGATACGAGATCACATAAATTTCAACCGAATCAATATTCCCATACATTTCGTGCAATATCGATTAAAACTAAGGCCATACTAAGTAAAATTACATAATTCAAAATTATATAAAATAAAATATGACAATCATATTAAAAAAATGCAGCATTAAAATATGTATGCACATGCTAATGTTTATACCAAATCGCCTAAGTCGAGCAAATATCGTATATTTGGTTGCGGTTTTTACGGATATGCGTGATTTTAACTACTTAAAATCACTTAATATTACATAAATCAAATTTATGTCTAAGTTAATCATCCTAACACACTTAGGATTCAAAATTTAGTCTTCGCCAACCTTTTGAACTTGATTCAACTTGATATTCATTATTGTTCGATAATTACTCGTGTAAACCGAAAAATTTAAAAGAAAAATCTAATAAATCATAAAAATTCAAAAAATTCAAAATAAAAATTTTGAACATTCTGGAAAATTCCCAATATTCCCGAACAATAATAAAATTTATTTTTAAGATATTTTGATTTATTTCACAAATAAATCATACTCCCTCCAATTTTCTTTATTGTTCCCTTTTCTTTTTTGCCCAAGAATTAAGAGAATCAATTTGAACCACACAATATACATGACCCCACATGTAATTGATTTTTGACCACACAAACTCGTCTAAAAAAGGAAAGAGGGAACATTAATGAATTTGAGTGAAAGAGGAAAGGGGAACATTAAAGGAATTTGGAGGGAGTATAAAACATGTTTTTAAACCATTAATTCCAAATTAAACATAAAAACATGCAATAAATTAAAAGTAAAATTTTAAATATATTGAACAAGTTCCTAGAACCTAGAAAAGACAAATTTTGTGTCTTAAAAGTTGAATTTTTACAATTATGACTAATAAAGCTCTTATTACCAACTTTTATCAACATAAAAATTAATAATCAAGAAAAACTTAAACTTTTCAACATGCAAATTTAGATATGATATTCATATCACATATGACACTTATGGGTAAAATTTCATGCCATGATATGCATTTTAGCCTCTTATGCCAAATTAAGTCACCATTTATACGATTTTTACCTCGAAAACCATAAATCATGCATTATAAGATAGGAAAATCTCAAAATTTACATAATCTCTGTAAATATTGCATGTGACAATATATTAAAAATTCATGGCCTGATTCGAAATATAACTCATATTAGCCCATTATTCTCATAATATGACTATTTATCTCATAAAATTCATATCTCATGCACAATAACTCATTTTCACACGACATTTTACATAAAATCTATAAAATATATATATGAAAACATATCCAAAAATCATGGTCCGATTCAACTTTTAACTATGTTTCGTTTAAAAATGACATTTTAGTCATAAAAATGACATTTTAGTCATAAAAATGACATTTTAGTCATAAATTGACATTTTATACAAATAATTTTTAATGCCCCGTAATTTTATAATAATTTATATGAATAATTTACGTAATTCGAATAATTAATTAATTAAGTAATAACATTTTATAATAGTAATTGCAAATAAGACGAGAAAGATAACCAAAGTGAATAAGATTGGACCGTGGAGGGTGCCTTGGGCCGTGTGCCATTGGGCCATATGTAATATTAATTGAGTCGGGAATTATAATGGAAGTCGTGATTTAATAATAAAATAAAGAAGTTTCCTAATTAATTTATAATAACTCCTATATAAATAGAATAAGCTTGTACCCTAGCTCCTTAGCAATACTATATATTAATTCCAGAAACCAAGGGACTTCAATGCAATTAATTAAATCTATATAAATTAATTATACTATATAGTTTTAAATCAATAGCACTGTGCGATGGACCTGAACAAGGGACTTTAATGTAAATATTATAAAGTTTTGGTTGAAGTATAAATTTAGATAACACTATAATATGGTGATTTTCCTTAAAATAAACACCCTATACTTATGGTATTAATCAATATTATATAGATGTTAATTATTTAACATACACGAATATAATATAATATAAGTATGTTATATTTTGGAAACTATTAAAAGGTAAATAAATCAATCCATATTTCTAAAAAATATAATATTCCATAATTCACTAAGTTTGTAATTTAATTAGTAAAAAATAATGATTGCTCTTTAATAATATTCTAATCTAATATTTCAAATTTATTTAAATATATAACTTCAGCGGAAGTAGTGAAAGTCATACTAGCAACAAGGAATAAGTGAAATTAACAATAAAAATGCGGGGAGTAGTGAAAGAAAAAATAATGACGGCGGGAGAAGTGAAAGTAATATTACTTAGAACATATGTAATGAAAGTAACAGTGGAAAACATGGGATGTAGTGAAAGTAATAATAGTAACAGCAGGAGTAGTGAACGTGTCTCATAATTTGTTGATTAATTTTACATCTCATCATAATTTCAAGATATAAATTATAAATGTATGTGCTACCAGATTTAGCGAATCATATTTCATAAAAAATAAAATTTCTCATCATAATTTCAAAATATAAATTGTAAATGTATGTGTTAACCAAATTTAGCGAATCATACTCATAAAAAATAATAAAATTTAAAAGTTAAATAAATATAGCCCGGGCGTAGCCGGGCATCAAACCTAGTGCATACTAAATCTGAAAACAAGCTATTGAAAGGGAGAATTAAGGATCTAGGAAGAACAAGCGGAGAATTAGAGCATAATCTACGAAGGTAAGATCGTATCGCTAATTAATCGTTCTATTTTACATACATTAAGACCGTATGAATAAGAGGTTGTTTGACCACCGTAGGACCACCATATTGGTCGTAACTTTGACCCTAGCTTAGCTTGGACCACCAAGACTTCGTTTGACCTGACTTAGGTGACCGACAGCCAATGTAGGGTGGTTGTTTTGGGGTGTTTACCGTGGTGGTTGTGGGATGTGTCGAGTTGGTTTAACACGGGTTTCGAACCCTTAAACGGACTTGACTTGACCTGGGTGTGGTTGGGTTGAAGACTGGTGGTTGGGGCGAGCCTGTTGGAGGTGTATTGGTGGCTTAGGGTGGCGGTTTGTGCTGGTGGTGGCCGAAAAACGCGAAAACAGGGGAGAGGCAGGGGAGTAGTCGTGTTTGTGTAAGATCGTCTTAAGACGAACGCCATGACTTTGTTATTGACTCGTTGGGGGAAAAGGGACCACCTTTGGAATCACCGTAGGTCATTGGTATCAACGGCGGTGGCCATTGGTGGTAATGGTGGTTATGGTGGCCGTGGCTTCTAGTTTAAGACAGGGTGGTTGTGACGTGTTGTTGGCTGTTTCTTTTTAAAACCGTATGTTTACACACGGGTAGGTGGTAGTTGTGGCTTGGTTTTGGGTCGTGTATGGTGTTGGTGGTTCGTGGTTCGTGGTTCGTGGAGGGTCAGGGAGTTCTAGGTGGTGGCTACTGGTGGTTTGGGGCTGCGTTTGGTGGCTAAAAACCATGTGTACAAGAGGGTGTTTGCTGGTTGTTTGTTGATGAGTGGTGTCGTGGGAGCTGCTAGCGTGGTTGTGTGGTGGTGTTGCTGCTGGTGTTCGGTGTGGGGCTGTGTCGTAGGTGGGGGTGGTCGTCTGTGGTGGTGGCTGCCGTACTAGTGACTGGTGTTGGAGGAGTTTGTGGTCGGGTTTGGGTGGTTAAAACGGGTTAACATGGGTTGGTTGGTTGATTTTAAGACGGGTTGTAACCAATGTTTAAGACGGGTTTAATTTAATCTACCTAATAATAATGAATCGTAAATAATTAATAAATAATATAATTTGTAAAAGTAATTATAAGTAAAAGTATAAATAATTAACATCGGATAATTTATAGTTGTTTTTAGGTGACGACTTTTACGGAAGAGTACTTTTAATGATTTATTGGATTGCTTGAGCTTTTAGCGGATTGCTACTGGTAGGATAATCCTACTCAGCGTAATGTGTTGTCTTATTTATTGTATTTGTTATTGGTTGATTGGTTGAATTATCATTGATTGAATATCTTATTGTTTGTTGATCATTCGAGTTGAGTATTATATATTATTGAGTTATCGGAAATGAGTTGAGAAATTGGAAGGCCCCAGGCTTAGTCTCTGGTGGATAACGTGAGTATTGATTTGGAAGGCCCCAGGCTTAGTCTCTGGTGGATAATGTGAGTATGGTTTGGACTGCCCCAGGCTTAGTCTTTGGTGGATCACGTGAGTGAATACCCCGGCCAGGGATTGGCGGGATGACGGGAGTTTCGGGAATTGAGTTTGTTGTCTATGAGTTTATTAATTTGAAAGTATTATTGATTGAAAGTATTGTTGATTGAAAGTATTATTCTTTATTGCTGTTGATTATCCTACTCAACTCATGTTGACCGTGTATTCGTTAAACACCTGTGATGAACCATTGTTGGGGAGCAGATTATATTTCAGGTGCTTGAGACAGTTGAGTCGGGAGATTGGATTATGTGACAAGTGGACAATGGCCTAGATGTCTAGCTGACTTAATTAGTTTATCACATTTAATTTTATGAGTTTTATTTCTGCTGCGTAGTTATTGTAATGTTGAAAGTTTAATTTAATCGTTTGATTATCATGTAATAAAACCTTTATTCACTAAGTTTTAATTTAAAGTACTTTGGTTGTTTACCTTTGTTATTCGCTACCTCGGGAAACCGAGATGGTAACATTCCTATTTATTTGGGAATGTCTTGCTAAAGGCTCCTAAATAAAAGAGGGTGTTACATAATTATAAAAATGAACAATAAAAATCCATAAATTTATTTTTGTGGCCTAAAATAAATTTAGAACCAGAAACTTTAACATGAAAAATTATTTCGTGATTTATCAACATAAAATACAAATTATTCGTTTTATTCGTTAATCAAATTAACTCGGAAAAACGATCCTGATCTTGCATGCAACAACCATGAAACTCTGATACCACTTTTTGGAAATCATATTTCATGTCATGCTCATTTCACATATGAGAATTTAAATTTATACTCATAAATTCGGATCTTATGTATGCAAATTAAATAAACATAAGATTAAGGAAATCGGTTTTCTTACCATCACTAATGGACTGATTTTGGGCACAAGGTCTTCTACCTTCACTTGTTCTTGAGCAATAACATTATGGATGATCCTCCTTACCCACGATCTAAAGTAAGATCGTCTCCTAAAGGTTCGTATCAAGGAACCGATCTTAATCGTGATCTATTTTTGTTACTAGAAAAATAAGACCAAGTTTACCTTAATAAAATTATTAATCTTATTACTACTCTAGTAATATGGTAGATCTAATAATATTGTAGATTTTATTTCTCTAGAATTTTAGAGAGAGGAAGAGTAAGTATTATTTTTGCATGAATGAAAAAATAATAAGAGATGAGAAATTCACCTCTTATGGAGCAAGAGGGGACATGGTTTGGGGTAGGGTAGTGTGCCCAATGTGGGTGTCTTATTTCTACACATTTGTCTTCACAAGGTAACCTTGGGTAGAGTATGTCATGATTATGTCCCAACATAATCATTTTGCATTATCTCATAATAAAAGCACCCAACTCCCCATTTGTTCTCCATTTACTCGGTCCACCCACATGAAATGGGTTCCATTTTATGTTTGTCAATTGTAATTTTGTCATATGTCACACATATGGTACATGTTACATGACCTCTATGTAATTATGCAATTTTATCTTCATAAAATTCATAATTCATGATAATGAAACATATAAATAATTTCACTAGTAATTCTCAATTACTATCTTATAAAATGTGTCACTATAAAATAAATTACAACATTTCGTAATTACGATGGACCGTTCATTCCCGTCTCAATTGTTTCGTAAACAATAAACGTACTCAAGTAATAAAACAATTTTATTATTTAGACGGATTCTTATTTAATCCAATTATAATAATAAGACCGTCAACTTACTCATAAAATCAATTCCAGTTATAAGGTATTAATTAACCCGTATCCCATACGATTAATTAAATAATCAATTAAGATCGAATTCCTTGAGATATGACCTTAAAGGGATCAACTGATCATCACCATCATATGACAGTAATGTCAAACTCTAGACAGCCAATCATTACTGATAAATGTTGACCAGTTGACTAAGAGTAACTTTTCCAATTTGTATTCTTAATATGAGATTTGAAGTGTGTAATTTAAATTACTGTGATCGCATTATTATCGAGGACACATCCTCCAACAATCTCACCAATTCACAACTGAACCCAATTATTAACCCAACAACAATTCACAACAGAAAATATCAGCATATCGTACCAGCAATTGACAATAGAAAATAACATGCTGAAATCTGAAAACATTTATATCAGAAAACATGCTGAAATCCTAATATATCAAAATATCAGAAAACATCATGAAATCAACTCTGAACAAACAAGAGTAAATTAAAACATGCATGAACCTCAAACAAACAAAAAAAGTGTGAGAAACAGAAATGGACCTCGCTATTTAGACGATTTATAGTGTTTTGCAAGAACCCTCTCCTCAAACGCTCTCCTTCTTATTACACTTGGTGTCTCAGGTTCTGGTCCAACTTGTTCCAGCAGATTCAAAGCCAATCTACGAGCAACCTTAATATCAGTCTTCTCCTTTTCTTTTGCAACGATTCTATCGACAAATTTCCAGAAATTAATCGAACTTTGTGATTGAGGTTGAGGCTCAACTTCTTCAATCAGGCTAACACCAGATCTACAACCATCATCATGTTTTGAACGGACTTCTAGATCATCAAACTCTGTTTCATCTACTTGAGTTCCTAAATCCCCCGGATCTAGGGTGTCAGGAACAAAAATGTTTCGAGGAGGAGAATCAGGCGCTGATTCATCTTCATCTTCTGAATAACCATCTTTATACCTTTGAATTAAACATTGAGAACACGAAAAATCACAGTTTGCATGTGATCTACTCATTTGATACAAAGTTAAAATGATCTGATTTTGAAGAATTTGAATCATGGATGATTTGATTATGAAGGCGGCGTATAGATTGTATGAGGAGGAGAGAAAAATTAGGGTTTCAGTAGATTTTTAAGGAGAGTTTAGAGAGAGCAAGTGATGAGTCGTAATTTTACATAACTCCTCCTCACATTTATCATGCATTTTGACCCACTTTGGCGGTAATTCGTACCACTACACTACGCCACTTCTGGCCATCAATAACGAGGGTATCATAACGGATTAGAGCAAATAATAACGATACTTAGATTACCGTTTTCCAAATATTGGCGGAAACCTAGAGCGTGTCATAACAATAACGGATTCTAAGTTATAACCGTTGTTATGATATATAGACAACGGATGTTTAATAAACCGTTATAACAAACGTTTAACGGTTTCCAAAACCTCGTTATAGAATTACACTCTTGTCAACGTTTTTATACAACCGTTACCAGGTCAAGAAAATGGCCTTTGGAAAACCGTTTTACATTGTTATCGGTAACGGTTGTATAATACCCGTTGTTATTTATAGCTACGTATTTCCTATAACCGTTACTATTTTCAATTCAGCCGTAGTCAATAAAGCTGTATTTAATTTGACCAACTTGACCACTGCATGCATACCCTTAATTATCATGAGTACTTTAATAAATATTCAATTTGACCAATAGAATTCCATTAATTTGACCACAATAATTCTATTAATATGCGCTAGGTTAAAATCAAAATTACCAAACATTTTACTCTCTAAATTTCTTTCTAAAATATGGCTGGTCTACCGGAGCAACAATCTCGTTCTCGTTACGTACAGCCTTTTACTTGCATTCTCCATAATCTCCCTGTTCGTTATGATCAGAATGGAAAGGGTTTAAACCCTG
>JAGPOY010006004.1:0-10612 GCA_018983105.1 Silene uniflora
TTTTAGTTGACGTAGAGACTTTGAGAGCAAAATTCATTATCTTTTAGAAATTTCACATTAAATGTATGTTATCCTCTTCACAATGATCTTCCGTATTACTTCAACACAATCATCAATACGGAAGTTTGACCATGATTTTCGACATATCAATGGTCAAAGTTATAAAAGTTTGACCCCTAAGAAAGAAGGTGGGAGATGTTTAAGATGGGAATGGAGTATACATGATGAATTTTTTTAATATAACTCATATGGTATTCTCTATCAAGTGTGATATGGCAGTTATGTTGTTGAGAAACATTAACTCCGTAAAAGGAAAATCTAACGGGATCTATCTTATTATCAATCACCTAGGAAAATTCACAGTAGAAGGGAAGATACTTGTGGGTTGCAGAGTGACAAAAGGTACTCAACCGAAGGACAACGACTTCCTCGGATGCAAAGATTCCTTTCGTTCTCAAGTGGAAACAATATACATTAAGGTCATACTACATGCATAGACCTGAAAAATAGATCAAGTCGTGTCGGGCTCAGGTTTTGTATCATTGAAACGGGTCATGAACTCTTCAACTACCTAAACCCGATCCAATTAAATATCATGCCGTGTTCGCGTCAATCCACTTACATTAATGGATCATCAAACCTCAACTCCAACCCATTACATTCGTATCGTGTGTTTGTGTCATGTTAATACTTGGAAAGTGCAAGTATATTTAAGTGAGTATCAAGAAATTCGTGTCTAGAGAGCTCAACCCAAACCGGCCCAATTAAATCTCGTGTCATGTTTCTGTCGCCCCACGTACTTGGCCACTTGCATAACCAGGTCTTTAAGTGTCAACCCAAATCGTTAATTTTGTGTCAGATTCGTGTCATATTTTATGTCGTGTCATTGTTTGTCGGCTCTAATGCTGCGCCATTACAATAAACAAGAGTTAGGGAGAGTCACTAAATCATGTTCATGTTGAAATTTATCTACTGAAACCAGTTTTTATTCATGGCCAGCCTTACGTAGAAGCGTCAAGAACAACCTCACCCAAGGGATTAAGGTTCTACATCTATGTTAGACACCAAATCTATCAACGCCACAAGAAAGACATTGTTTACATAGAAGTTTTTACAAATTTACCAAATTAAATGTATTTATTTTGCATGAAACTTTTAAGGACAAGTAGTCAAGGACTATTTCGGTTAACAACCAATCGTGGTGAGACAATAAGAACGATAATAACTCTATAATCCAACTATATCACTTTTTTGTTATAGGAGCTGATGATTAATCAATCCTCATCTAAATTAACCCCCGAAATTTTGTTTGCTCCCATTTTTAGCATAGTTTTATTTTTTGTTAATTTTAATACTCCTTTCTATTCAAGGTTTTGTTTCCCTTTGTTGTGGGCACAAGATTTTAAGAGTGAAATAAAATAGGAGTAAAAGAGTTGGGTAGGGTTGGTGATAGGAAAGAGGGAAGAATAATTAAGAGTTAAATAAGAAATTGTGTGACCAAAACATTAAGGAAATTAATAAAATAGAAGTAAAAGAGTATTTTACTTACTTACATTATAATATACTAACTTGATAACCCAACTATTTATTTTAATAATGACATAAACTATCTACTAACTAATGTTGTTACAGTCTCACAGATGATGCTACTAGGTGCTCGTGCATTGTGTGTAATAAAATTGGACATATTTTGATTGTGTTTAAAGACTACTAATTCTATAGAATTTGAGTTTATTTGATTTCGTGAGAAGTTTATAAGGAGCAAATACTCTTAATTGTGAATAGTCAAGGTAAAATTACATCGAAAGAAATATAACATTTTCTCTCAACGTACTAAATATATATAATTATGATACCTGCTATTTTTTTGTAAAATAATTCAGTTTTACGCAGTTGTAAAATAATTTGCAAAACTCATAAAAACATGTTTTGGTTATTAAGGTTTCATATCGGTGAGTTGCACCATATTTATAAAGATAGCATTTTGTATTTAATTAAAAACCTGTTGTGCCCGTAACAATGAAAAGGCTAGCTACATACTATAAACTATGTCATTTTATATTATACCACTCGATGTCAAAGCTCTTATACTAAAAACACTAATAATTCATGGGCTATCATCTATACCAATCACAAGTTTATTTTTTCATCAATGATTCAACATTGTTAGACTTTTTCATCAACTTACAAAAATATTTTTATAGATAATTCTAATGGGAGCCCCGTGCATCCACGGGCTTTCCAACTAGTATGTATTAATTAAGCAATAAATGACGGGTTGTGATAAATTCACGGGGAGATACTACTGGGACACTGGATTTATTGTTCATCTGACTAATTTACCCTTTGACGTTCAACATTGGCAACAACAATGCACTTTCTTTTTGTTCTTTTATCAAGATTAACCAAGTACTTTATTTATATCAAAATCAAAATAATCACACAACAAATCAAACCATCAGTGAAACCGCCATTAGATGGCAGGCCAAATTAAAATTCCCTTACTCAAAATAATTACGACCTAGTAATTCTTGAGGAAGAAAACACAATTATTTCTTATTTCCCTCAAATAAATCTGAACTTACAGGAAAACCATTACTAATACAAGTAATTATGCACTTCCAAATACACCATTTTTAATAATATTAGTTTGAATATAAGAGGCACCGAATCCGAATCAAACCGTAGGAGATGCTACCGATTCGGCGATTTTGCCTTTTTGTTTTACACCAACCCACTGCTCCGCCTCCGCATCTTATTGAACAAATATTCACACAAATGGGAAAAAAACTCCATACTCCGTATTAATTTTGTAAAAAATTTTGTGGATTGTTTCAAGGAGAGGGGATCACTCACTTGCTAATTTTTTTGTTTCTGGGTTTTGATAAATTGATTTGGGTTACGAAGTAAATAAGAAAATCCCATAAAATTACCTATTGTCATTTTTGCTGATTTTGTGTTTGGTAAATTGATTAGAGGAGGAGAAATGAAAAACTCTGGGTAGGAGAAATCAAATAAAGAAACATGATATAGTGGCCCCACATGTTCATATGACATAGAGTATTGGTTTATTTTTGCTGTGCTCAAAAATCAAAGGGCAATTTTGTCAATTTGCGTGGCCCAGACATTCTATCCCCCGAATTTAGAGCTACCCTAAATAACAATATATTTCCCATAATCCTTTTCCTTTCCCAACATATTCTCAATTAATTTAAATCCCAAATTCCATAGCATATATTACTATAATTAATGGTACTTTTTAATATTAATTACTCCATCAATTTTATTTAATCTTCATAAAATGTCACCCTATTCATTACTCCATACTTCCAAGTTTCAACCGATTCTTTAGATTTGCTCTCTTATTAATTGGTTTTGTTTTCAAATTTTCAAGGGAAGATATTGATAAATAGTAGTCATATGTAAGTAATGTCGTTTTTCTCATTTGTTAGTTGATTTAGATTATTGCTTGCTTGCTTCTTATTTTTCCTTTAATTATTTCGTATGTAGAGTTTAAGTTACGGTTAATTTTCTATTAAGACATTATAAATTTACAAGTAAAATGAGTAGTGGCAAAGGTTTTATGTGAACAACATTGTAAGGAAATGGAAAGTTTAGAGGATAGTATATATAAAGCATACGAAAAATCGGGACGTATTAATCGTTTTCACGCTATACCAAAAAATAATTTCTGGGTCCGCCCCTGGTACTTTTAGTGCTACCTAGGTCTTACCCATAACTCGTGAATAAGACTTAGTATTCACCGCCACATCATACGGAAAAAAAAAAGCCGGGAGAATTCTTAGCGTCTTACGCAAGTAAAATCAAGCAATAAACTAGCAAAAGTATAAAAAAAAACCTTTGTAATTGTATCTATTATTCCCACGAAAGAATAGAAAACCCAGAGGAAAGCAAAGCTCAATCTGCAGCTCGTCATTGCTACAAAATTCATCAAATCAAGAACAATGCAAGAACAACCAAGTGGTTAGTTTTTTTTTTTTTCTTTTTTTTTTTTTTTTTTGTGTGTGTATTTGGTATTTTTTTCATTTTACCGTGTGTATGTATTTGTGTTAATTAAGTGTCTATTATTATTTATAATAATAATAATAATAATAATAATAATTAGTTCTGATTCCGATAATAGATGAACTTATATTGAATTGTATAATTGATTTAGTTGTAGTAGTTGTATAACCCAATTGTGAAGATGAATTTACTTTGATCAAGCTTATCTTGTGATATTATTATGATTATTATATGGTACTCCGTATTTTGGTTTGCGAAAAGGGGAATAATTATATGGTAACTTGTTATCATAACCCTCTCTATTATGCGTTACGTAAATTAATCTATATTCTGGTCGCTATTAACAGATTATGATTTAGAAAGAAATAAATAAGAAAAGTTCATGTACTAATCTTACCCTTAACTCATGTTTTAACAGAGAGCAATACCTAAATACCTTCCACCAAGACTCTTCTGAATCATCAAAAGAGGAAAAACATATGGGTAGGGAACTATGTATAACGCTTGCGGTGACGGAAAATCTGTTAAAGAATCTGGGGTTACTGCTTCTGAGCCCTAATTTGATGTACGAGTCTGAGTTCAAGGAAATTCAACAGGTCTTTTTGACCATCAAGAATCTGATAATGGAGGCAGAAGGAAAGCTCGAGCATCTTAACTACGAGAATGGACGTTGTCTCGACAAGATCGAAGAGACTATTTATGAAGCTGATGACGTGATTGATGAATTCATCTCCCGTCTTCACCGTAATCAGAATCTTACGTTCTTTAATAAGCTACTCAACTGTATATATCCTTCGGCTCCACGAGCGGTTAAGAAAACCCGAAAGAAGTGCGAGTATGTTTCTAATGCT
Organism: Silene uniflora; assembly: GCA_018983105.1. Classification (NCBI taxonomy): domain Eukaryota; kingdom Viridiplantae; phylum Streptophyta; class Magnoliopsida; order Caryophyllales; family Caryophyllaceae; genus Silene; species Silene uniflora. The sequence goes on from JAGPOY010006004.1 coordinate 4,878, forward strand.
GTTAGCAAGTTTAGTTTTTCCGTCAACAATATGAAGGAGAGTGAAACGGTCACAAGGGAGGAGACATTTTGTTATGTGTATGCCCCAGTTGCTATTGGGAGGGAGCGTGATGTTAAGGCCGTCTTGGATATGTTGCTATCTTATGATTCGAGGGATATTGATTTCCTCTCTATCGTGGGGATGGGAGGATTGGGGAAAACCACTCTCGCGCAACTTGTTTTCAACCATGAAATCGCGGTTTCTACTTTTGACGTAAGGCTGTGGGTTTGTGTCGGGGAGAAATTTGACTTGAAAACTATTTTTGATAAGATTCTTGAATCTGCCACGGGTAAGAGGAGAACGATCCAGACCCTGGAACAAACTCGTGAGCAAGTGTTGGAATGTCTTCGAGGGAAGAGGTTCCTTCTTGTTCTTGATGATGTGTGGTCTGAGGATTTGTACGCTTGGGATGAACTTCGTCAAGTGTTGTTGGCGGCAGGGGGAAACAGGAGCAGGATTCTCGCTACTACCCGTTCTAGAAGGACCGCCAGTATGATAGGAGACACGGGTCTTGTTTATGAATTACCATGTCTTTCTGAAGAGGATTCATGGTGTCTCTTTCAGGTGACTGCATTTGACCAACGACAAGAAGCAGATCCCGAGTTGGTTGAGATCGGGAAAAACATTGTTGCAAGATGTGCTAATCTTCCTCTAGCATTGAAGCTCGTAGGCTCTATTCTACGTGGTCAAGATAGGCACAACTGGCTTGTCTATCGACGGAGTATGATGGACAACAGGTTATATGATTCCCCTAGTCTTGTATCCATCTTAAAACTAAGTTATGATCAACTTCCAACCCCCTTGAAATGCTGCTTTACTTTTTCTGCTTTGTTCCCCAAGGGTTTCAAAATTCGCAAGGATGTATTGGTTAGCCTTTGGATGGCACAAGGATACATTCCACAACCACCCAGTGGAGGTGAAACCGTAGAAGATGTCGCTGATACATACTTTACGGTTTTGTTAGAGAGATACTTCTTGCAGGATGTAGAAATGAATGAATACGGTGACGTTGTCTCTTGTAGAATCCATGACTTCATGCACGATCTTGCTCAACAGTTAGGAGGGGAGGGAATACGGGTAGAGAAAAGCTTGGCAAACGTCTCGGCCAAAGCCCTCCATGTTTTTCACGATGCAAAAGATGACACAGTAGGGTCTTCTCGGAAGATGAGAATTCGAACTTACCTTCAATCTGGTTTACATGCCGAGTTTCCAGTGGCTACATTGATCGCGAACTGTAAGTCCCTGAGGGCGTTGGGTTTGCATGATCTAGATGACCGTAGTTTACCAGATTCCATCGGTAAACTTATTCATCTAAGATATCTTGATCTCTCTGGAAACAAAGCTCTTGAGATGCTTCCCAGATCACTAACAAAACTGTGCTATTTGGAGACTCTTGATCTAAGGGATTGCTCCAAGTTGGAAGAGTTACCAAGTGACTTGAGCAACCTGATGTTTCTTCGGCGCTTGGATATATTAGGTTGCGAGCTGCTGACCCGCATGCCTTCAAACATGAATAAATTGACCCGTCTTTGTACCCTAACTCTATTTGTAGTGGATGAGGGAGATTCAGGTGGCAAGTTGGAAGATCTGAAAGCACTCCCTAATCTTAAGGGCTGCATTGAGATCTTGATCCCTGCAAATTACACAAATGCTGAGAAAAATGTCATTCAGGGAGAATGTCTGAGGGAAATGGTTCTTCTTAAGGCAGTTAGCTTACATTTCCGAGGAGTTGGTAATGAGAACAGGGACTTAACTTTGTTGGAAAAGCTACAGCCGCATCAAAACCTCAAAAGTTTAACTCTGAAGGGCTACCAGGGCTCAGCAATTCACTGGGAAGCCAATGTAAAAAATTTGGTTAAGCTTGAGCTTATATCGTGTGATGGCTTGATACATCTTTCATTTCTCCATAATCTAGTGTCTCTGAAATCCCTCATACTTCATAACTTGGGAAATTTGGAGTACATGGAAGATGCAAGCAGTATCTATGCTTCACCAGGATCAAATGAGTTGGCATTCTTCCCCTCGCTAAACTATTTGAGCATTTCTGGAATGTGCAAGTTGAAAAGATGGTGGGGAAATGTAGATTTGCTTGACGGTGACTTTGCCGATAACTTCAGGAGCAGGCAATTATCATTTAAGAGCCTTTCTCACGTAAATATCCAGAATTGCCCTGAGTTGGCATCATTTCCTGCATGTCTCAATGTGGAGAAACTGTGTTTGACAGAATTGAATACAGCACTGTCGATATTTGATTTGTGTCCAGACTGGCACTCGTCGTTAACAGAGTTGGAAGTAGACCATATTGGTTATCTCAAATCACCGAGCCACGAAAGAGTCCACATCAGCACCAAGCTGCGAAGGCTTAAGATTGGGGGTCGCTACCAGCGATTCAGTCATGTCACCTCAGAGGCGAGCATAAGTGGAAGCATCAAATGGGACAGCGAAGACGATGGGCCATGGAAATTACTCCATCAGAGTCTTCAGACATTGGAATTAGATTTACTAGAGAAGATGGTGAATCTACCCAAGGGAATGCAGCATTTGACAGCCCTGCAACACCTGTACATAACCCATTGTGATAATTTGAAAGTGATACCAGAATGGATAAGCTGCCTGACATCTCTTGAAACCCTTCGCATCATATCTTGCACCGGCCTTCAGTTACTTCCAGAATCCATGCAGAAATTCACATCCCTCCGGCATCTTGAAATACGAGGCCGCACATACCTCCAGAAAAGATGTCAACCCATTCATGGGGAGGACTGGCACAAAATCCATCACATACCTTCCATTACTTTTCAGGAGATCTCATAATTTGGGTCAATATGGTTGGTTTTCGGTTAACACTGAAGGGCGTAGTTCCATATTACTTTGCTTGGTTGGGCTCTAATGTGCAAAATTGTTACGCTCTTACTACTCTCGTATTGTAATGCGCTTCATCTGCATTCGTATTTTATCCTTTTGAGATATCACTAGAATGTAAGTAATAGTGTAATATATACTTCTTATGTTTCACAAATAGTTTACGTAATCAATGCATGGTTTGATATTTCTATTTCTATTTCTTGTATTAAGACGAATCTGAATGATAAATGTAAAATGGGGAGCCTCGGGGAAGCATTATCGTGTCATCACTCGGTGTTAATTCTGGTAAATCAATGTTCTATTCGAATACTTTTGGCAATTACACCTCTTTCCAATGGTATTGAACCAACTTTTATAGCGAGACTATTTATGAATGAAAAAATAGGAAGCGGATGCAGATTACTAAGATGAGCCTCTGAGTTTACAACTGACTGGCAAAACGGTAGGTAAACTCTGATTTAATGTTTAAGCTGCTCAATTCATCCGATTAAGCTAGGAGGTTTAATCCGTCCTTATAAGCGAAGCCTAGAATCTTATTTAACACAATTGTGATGTTACTCTTGCATACGAGATTTACAATGAGAAGTTTTAACTTAAATTTCGGGTTTAATTCTTCTTCCAGGCCAACCATCATTTTCTAAATACTTTAGTTGTTATTCAGTTAGTACAAGATTTTGCAATTAGTAGAAGATATATGTGGACATAGCTGAAAACAAGTATATAGTTGAGTCTGTCACCAAATTGTATTTCCAACTCCATATTAAACTAACCGGAAGGCGATGAAAATAATTCGACAAGCTTTCTATGACAGCTCTAGTCTGAAGGCTTCTTAGGCAATCCCTTAGATTTACAGGATAACCTGCAGACAATCTTAGAAAAGAGAAACATGGAGGTGCCCAGCCTCAATGGCCCAGCTAACCGCTTGTCGGATTCCAAGAGCTTAAGCTTGCGCTGCTTACTGAGCCTAAAGCGTTGAACTTGACTTTTGAACAATGTCGTCATCATCAAAATAGATCACAAATCCTAACCGTATGCTTAGATCAGGTCCCTAGCTATGCCGCATTTACTTCAATCCTAATGGGAGTGCAATCAGCGGCCGTTCCTATTAAGAAGGAGTTGCAGCTACTCATAATACAAACCACTTGATCTGCCCCACATCTGTCATTTCTCCAGTTTTCCTCCTGATCGAAGACTAGTAGTTCACAAATTTTAAGGCCATGTAAAAGGATCTTTCGTACGCTTATAAGTATCACCCCAGAACATTGTCCCATTACGGTATCATCAAATAGTCCCCATAGAATTGAGAAGATCCCATAAGAAGACTCCTTATGTTTAAACAAGCGACAACTAATTTAAAACCAAGTTGTAATACTCAATTCTCTTACCATATGCGCCAGGATGGCAGTCTGCCTAAAGCCTACTTGACATCTCACAGTCACGAAAGAGATGATTCAAAGATTCCAGGGCATTTCGTTCCCCACAAAGGCAAATGACTTGATCATTCAATCTTCTCTTTCTGAACTCTTCGCCAACAGGGAGAGTGTTAGTCACTATTTCCCGACCAAGATTTTGCACATTTGTCGTTCAGGTAGTCGCCACAATAATTTTCTCCACAAAGTTCTTGCAGTTCATCGGTAATCTGTTATATTCTAAACTGAGGCTAAAATGCTCAATGATGAATCTAAGGCAATCAACAATCAAACGTAAAATTATCAGCTTTCAAGCAAATACAGAGGTATAAGGCATGATAACATATTGGACAAGACCTTCTGCAGTAGATCAATTACCAGTGTCATTTTCCTCCTATTAATAGCGGAAAAAAAACTAAGTACAATTTTCAGTAGCCGTTTTACTAATAACTACACATATATATGAAAATGGCTACTATATATCTTGCCTCCTCAACTCCAAGAAAAGATACCGACCATACTGTGGACTATGTTTTACTTTGTTTGGCTTTACGGATATCATGCCAGAATTTCATACCTCTAACTTGTAAATTGTAATACCCCATATATTTATATAATTTAATTCGTATATTTATCGTATATACTTTATTAAGTTTGTTTACGAGGTAGTCTATGTGAGTTGTGACATGGGCCGTGTGGGACTCGTGAAGGCCGAGTATATCGAGTAAGGCTCGAGTTTCTTAAGTTACTTATTTACGACTCTGAGTGTATAAACCTCCTAATTAAACCACACAAACTCTTCTATCATAAAAACAAAAAGAGAAGAAAAACGTAAGAGAAAGAGAGAAAAGGGCCGAGAGAAGGGAGACCAACGGTGACGTAATTAGGCGCGTGTGTTCGGCGATATTTCGAGACGATTTTCGCTAAAATTCATTTTATTAATTAGGGTTAGTATGATTAGAATAGTTACAGCCATTTACAGATTTGTTAGGTTGTGTTAAGGTCATTTACAGATTTTTTTATTGGTCTTAAGGTCATCGGTTACGAAACGTTTGTTAAGAAACTATGGTTGATTCCAAGTCTAGTTTATCCCTGTCAAATTTTGTAGCAATATTCCATACGGTTTGTCTTGGGTGATTTATTTATGAACCTGTCACCGAAAAGTCCGCGAATCTGATTGTGCACTACTACAAAAACAGGCTATAACAACGGCTAAAAACCGTTGTTATATAAAAAAGCGGACGTTGTTAAAGCCTCCGTTGTTAAAGGTTTTAACAACGGCTCTCATTTAATCAAAAAACCGTTGTGCAAACTATTAACAACGGTTACTAACCGTTGTCGTTAACAACAACCCGTTGTGGAAAGTGTGAACGATTTTTGGTGAGAAAGTTATCACAACGGTATATTAAAAACAAACCGTTG
>JAGPOY010006005.1:0-10612 GCA_018983105.1 Silene uniflora
TTTTTTAACAATATCAAATGGTTGAGACGGGGACTATCAAAACATCAACTGAATTTTTGACAATATCAAATGATTGAGACGGGGAGTATCAAAACATCAATTGGATTTTTTTTTTTTAACAATATCAAATGATTGAGACGGTGGAGTATCAAATCATGAATTGAATTTTTTTTAAACATTATTAAATGATTGAAAGGGGGAGTATCAAAACATCGAATGGGTTGAATGTTCGTCCAAAAAAATTCATAGTGCATGAATCCAACACAAGGCATAATTATAATTGCTCTAACAGTATCAAATGATTGACAGGGGACTATCAAAACATCAATTGAATTATTTTTAACAGTATCAAATGATTGAGACGAGGACTATCAAAACATCAATTGAAATTTTTTTAACAGTATCAAATGATTGAGACGGGGGACTATCAAAACATCAATTGATTTTTTTTTTAACAGTAAAAAAATACATAGCAATTAGAGCTAAGTCAATTTTTATAACCCGTGCAACGCACGGGCACAAAATCTAGTAAATTACATTTGCTTTCATTAAACTAATCTTTCATTTTAAAATAATAATATTTTCATCAACCTCTAATCTTTTCATCATTAAAATATAACTCTCTTTATTATTAACTTCGTGACGGAAAAACGATTTATTAAAATTATTTATAATGAGACAAACAATTAAATATTTTCATAAATATACACATTCCACGTAATTACTCAATTCTCTTGATTAATTTTGAGATTAATTTTTTTCCCAAATCAAAATACTACAATTCAATGAGATGAAATACGAAAATTAATGAGATATTAATCAAAATCTATAAGTAATACGGAGTTCAATAAAAAGTAAAAAGTCTATATATGCCGCGCATTCATTGCACGGGATTTAGACTAGTATAATATAAATTATTTTGTAATTAGATTTTTTTAGTCTCAAAACGTTAATTTTATATCAAATCCATGATTTAAATTTGGGTCTATAAAATAAGGAATGGCCTTGAACATATGCAATGTCCTTGTCCGAAGCATTCATTCACTTAAGATAACAAAAGGACAATTCTAACAAAAAACATGTTTGTGATGCAAAAAAACCTTGCATGCCTTGTGACTTAGAAGTATGAGTTATGCCTAGCTATTGTTTGGTGAGGAAATTGGTGCTTTAACCTCACGCAATCCACTTTTAAGCAATAAGTCTTGCTTGTGACGGGTCACCATTTGTGACGGATATTTTGTGAGATAAAATGGATACAAAATGAGTTAGTGGAAAAAGGGACCACATAAATAGTGTTGCAGAGAGAGAAAAAGTGGTTACTTTGTGAGATAAAATGGTATCCGTCTTTTCCTTGTGACGGATATGTCATGTCTTCAAGGAGAATTTGTGACTTTTAAGAGACTAAAATTAAAGTGTAAGAATCCAATGCTATGTAACTTGCTCATCAAATTTTCACTTGGTCCAATCCAATCTATTGTTTTTTTTGACGGTAAATCCAATCTATTGTTGTGATGAGATATAAAGAGAGAAAAAAAGATCACTAACCCAAACAACAACAATACGCCGTGTTTTAATGGCTCCTGCAAATTGCGAGGTAAGGAGGTTGGATGTATGCAGTCTTGTCTTTATGTTAGCAGCACAAAAAGGCTTTTTCGATTGACCCACGATGAAGAAAATTGCATAAAAAACTATATCGAAGGATCGCTACTTCACAAGAGAAAGATGCATATCAACAAAAAATTACTTGAAGTCAAGTTTCTCAATGAAGCAACTATGGAATCATATCAACAAAATTTACTCTTGTTTTTTTAAATTTTTTTTTTCATAACATGTGTCGAAATTGCGTAACAAATTTTGAAGTAAAATTCTCAACAGTCATATCAATCTTTTAGATTAAGAAAAACAATAATCTTTATTCAACCATCCACGATCAAATCTCTTCAGTTTATGCTGTGTTTTGGATGGTTTCTTTACTTTCTTAGTACAATGAGTTTCGCTCAATTTTTGTTTTTTTTTGGACAACCGTAACAAAGTAGTTTCATAAACATGACTTCAGGGCGACTTTAGCTAAGCCATGCGCCCTCTTATTGAGTTTCGCTCAACTTATAACCCACCGAGTACTAAAGTTAGTTGTGAGAAAAATAAGTACTCATATGTACTATGGAAGTTAATTAATTTCGGACGGATTAAGAAAAGAAGGATGAGAATAAAGTACAATGCTAAAAGGCTTCAAAATCTTTTGACCTATGTAACCTTAATTTTACAACTTTATTACATAAATTACATGTCTCAGCTGTGAAAACCTGTCTTGAACTCTTGACAGCCAAATACATTCACATATGACATGGAATGTTCCTACAACAATAACATAGTTCAATACCTACGGCTACGGCGGTCGGTTACAGGAGAACGATACTCTTCAGAAGGCCTGTAATACTTGGTAGACCGTCTCTCAGGAGAAGGATAACTGTCATATACCGGCTCATGGTACACCCCTGATTCCCTATAGATTGTGTACGGGTCATGAACTGTTTGCTGAACATAATGCCTTGATTCACGAGGACGTGAAATCTCGTGATCTCGATAATCTATAGCGGACTCTCTTCTGTAGTGATCAATTCTTGGGCTTCTCTCATAAGAATAGGTTCTAGAACGAGGGGAATCTTCTGCCCGGTATGGCTTATATAGAGCCGAGGATTCTACAGATGGCAAGTAGGCGTCTCTGTCATAAATAATAGTGGGATGACGATACCTCTCATCGATGACCACAGGGGCAAGCCTTGGTTCTTCCCGGGACCTCACAACAATAGGACGCCTCAGTTCCTCCTGACCCCTCAATATATGAGTGCGGCCACTGCGCCTTGCTTGTTCAGGAAGTCTTCTCCTCCTTCCGGGATCTTGGGAGGAAATAGGCCTCCTTTCCACTCTTCTGCTATTTTCTACTCGTTTCCTCTTCCTGTCCACTCGTGTGGATGAAGTGTCGATAGGTCTCGGCTTTTGGCTTGGACCATCTTGTTTGAATGCTGATTTCTTGGCGGTCTCATTGAAAAGCTTGCATAAGTTTTTCACCTGTTGCAGAAACAACAAAAATAAGCTCAGGAAACTCAAACATCGTTAGCATGGAGACAAGGAAACTGGTAAGAGCAGACCTGGTCCTTAGTCAGCTGGCAATGGAATTTCGTATTTGTGAAGTAATTATCCTTGATGACCTTTTTGAACTTCCCCTCCGGTATTGGCAAGCAGTCTTTCAGGATAGTAAATCGGACCTGTCAGAGGCAGTGTTCAAAGTTATTCTCTACATATTTTCTTCAGATCTTTTGCTAGATATGGTAGAGGGCACCCCGTTGCTTTAGACCATATTTTATGGTCCAAGACTGCAAGGATTAGCCGCAAATATATTGCATGACTGAGGCTAGACCACTAAAAGGCGCAAACTGGTTCCACTGAAACCGATATAAAAATACCATAAGCAAGATCGCCAATCTAAAAACAAGTCAGCAGTCAAAATAAACATTAACCCATCACAGGTAAGAACGCACCGCGTACATGCATCTATCATTTTTACTCCCAAGGATTTTAGAGACTAAATCCTTAATGATCAAACATTCGATCATTTTTACTTAAAAAAAACATTGGATCATTTTTATTCAAGGACTTAGAGAGTTGTTAAATCCTTAATTATGAAAACAAGGGTCACAGTCTAACAGAATCAAGTCTCGTACTTTTGTTCAATCGATCCACATAACCGAAGTCTCCCCACCTTAACATAGCCAACAAAAAAGATGGCCATAAGATGAAGAAAATAAGAGGACATTGGATAGTGAACACTTAACCTGCGAAGGAAACTGCGAGTGGAATGCCCTGGGCTCAATATCATAACTGCCTCTGCCAGCAGCCTTGTATATCCCATACAACATTCTAAGATTAACGTCAAATAAAAACAGTCTCATGCCTTTATATATCTTTGACACAAGATCTTTCTTGGCAGCAGATAGCCCGAAAACTTTGTATCTGAAACAATCCTTTTTGGTATCAGAACTGCACATAAAGATCATTCCTTGACTTTCAACTCTCTTCCACAATTTGCTCTTTTTGGGGGATTCTGGCTCATCTATGTCCTTCGCATGCGCTATCTGCGTGCCTTCTTCGACAATCCTTTTATTTTTTTGCTTACGAGTAAACCTCGCTTCAGACCTCTCCACTTCTTCATTGGTAAATTCTTGCTCAGAGGTTTTGTTTTCTTTACTTCCAGGCTCATTATTTGTGAGTTTAGGCTTCTGCTCAACACTGCCTGTCTGCGCACCAGATTGGCCATGTTGGTTCTCTTTCCTGATACTATTCAGTTTCTTATTGACCTTAACTATCGGTCTTCTTACCACTTTCTTCTCATTTTTGCCTTTTTCGCTTGCTACACCTACTGCCTCATCATCTTCCAGAGACAGTAGACTAGCTGCATTTGATGTTCCCGCCTTGCATGATACACCAGTTCCCTCATTCCCATGTGATGTATTCTTCTTAATTAATCTTCTTATAATTTTCGTCTTTGGCTGACTGCCTTGTTCAGCAACAGACTTCGCTTCAACAAAAGAGCTTGCAATGTCTACAATAGATTTATCTCCGCCATTTTCTGCTGGAATACTAATTGGCTCCTCAGCCATCGGCTCATTCGCTTCTTTTTCATCATTCAGATTGTCAGTCAGATTCTCAACTAATACATGTTCATGAGAAGTCAAGACTTCATTAGTATTCATAAAGCATGCAGTTACGTCAGCCCCCACTTCTTCAAAGGCACGCACATCTTCATTGTCAGAGCCACAACTTGCTAGTTTTTCTTCTTCCTCTTCCTTTTCTTCGTTCTCTTCTTCTTCTTCTTCCTCCTCCTCCTCCTCCTCGTATTCTTCCTCCTCGTATTCTTCCTGTTCTTCTACTTCGTCTTCATCTGGTTCTTCTTCGTTTTCTTCCTGTTCTTCTACTTCCTCCTCTTTTTGTTCTTGCTCTTCGTTATCTTCATTTTCTTCTTCAACTTCTTCCTCTTTTTCCTCATCTTCAGTAAGCACATCTTCATTGTCAGAGCCACCGCTTACTGGTTCTTCATCTTCCACCTCTTCCTCATCTTCAGTATGCACATCCTCATTGCCGTTAGATGTTATATCATTGATCCCAAGTTCTTCCTCCTCGTATATTTCAACCGTCATTTGTTCTTCCTCTTCAAGCTCTTCCTCCTCAGTCATTTGTTCTTCCTCGTGATACCCACCAACGTATACAGGTTCCAAACTATCATTTTTCTCTGACTCATCATCAGATGGACCATTAACTGCTTCTGCATTAATGATTTGCAAAGGCTCAGGCTCCTCAGGCACTACAGCAAGTGCTTTAGATTTCGACTCAGACCTCTTTCTCCTGGTACCAACCATGCCTGCTTAAAATCAGCATAAGTTTACCGAAACAGCTTCCATAACACTGATAAGCACAAACAGAAGGAACTTGAAAATGGACACAAAACAGTGGAAATAATCCCTTTCGCCTACTGTCATAACAAACTCCGTGCACTTGAACACTAATGCTGTCGAGCATATATGGTTTAATACAAAACAGTTAGAGACGATAGTGTTATAGTCAGATCATGATGCAACCACCTATCATGCGAAAGCAAGACCAGATGAGAGATCCAGAACAAAAAGATCATGAACGTGCCCACGTACTCTAATGCCTGATAATCTTCTTGACAGTTCACTAGTTCAGCTCCTTCTGGAGGTTTTAAGCTTCAATGAAGTAATGAAAAGAACACCAAGTCTCATGTGAGATGGTCTCTCAATAATATTTATGTGAGAATTTTCATGATATGGGTAATACGAGTAATATTTATGTGAGACCCTTCAAAATGTTAAGTCTCACAGATTGTCTCTCACGATTCTTACTCCGAATAATAAGACATGGAACCTCCAACAATAAACTGTCTAGTCTTGAGAATAAAACAAAGCAGTGCACGTTTAAAATGTGAAATTAACTAAAGCGATGTAGTTGCAAATAGAGCTATGAAAGTAAGAACATCTTTCATCAAACCAGTAAACCACACTCTGCTAAACATATTACTCTATATAATTGTAATTAGAGCCAAAACAAATCCACATTCTGAAGTGCTTCATTAGCATCAACATCAGCAAACTATCTTTCTAAAAGAACGATGACGAAAAACCCCGTACTTGTTTCTGTCTATGACAAGCTAAGGGGTCCAATAGTACAATGTATGTAACCTTACAAAGCATCTCAGATTCTCAGGTAAAAAAAAGCTATATATTTTTCTTGCATGGACGCGGTACTAAAGCACAACAATTCGCCATTGGTCAAATATCTCACACTAGTCCAAATTAATTTTCCAGACAAACTAAACTGCTCGAGCTTCTTTTCATTGTGACTTAGCCATATTCAGTGTAATTCTCACCACAGTTTTTATACAGTATCTTATTACAATTCTTCACCAATATCAGCTGTGCCCAAATTAAAAAAATCTCAATTCTTCACCCACATCTCTCACGATAATGATCATCAGTTCATCACAATTCACAAGATAACTCCTATACATAATCAAAGTTTCATCCTCAACAAATACCTCACCAACAGCAGAAAATCACTCGAGTTTCACGCAAGTTCTCCACACTTACCTGTTACCTCACACATTACATAACTTAACAATTTAACATTCAACTCCACATCTGTGCAGTAACTACAATTCTTCACCAATATGTTTTGCGAAACTCATCATCACAAGAACCTACTATACATAATCAAAGCCACATCCATAGCAAATACCTCACAATCAGCAGAACATATATCGACCTTCGCAATTTTCTGCACATTTACCTCACACAATTACATAATAAAACACAACTTAACTTAACATAACATTATAACAGAACATCCAACACTACAGCTTACTAGAAGCAGAAATCAATCAATTGCAATTCTTTTACAAAGCAGTGAACATTTATGTGAGACCTTTCAAATGATGTGTCTCACAAATGGTCTCTGAAGAGTCTTACTCCGAATCAATAAGACATGGAACCTCAAACAAAGAACTTTCTAGTCCTCAAAATAAAACAAAGCAGTGAACTTTAAATGCGAAAGTTAAGTAACGCAATGTAGCTGCAAACAGAGCTATGAAAGTAAGAACATACTTCATCAAACCACACTGCAAAACGCGTTACCCCGTATTATTGTAAATAGAGCTGCGATATAGCCACAACAGGGCAAGTTAAAGCCAAAATAAATCCACAGGTTGAAGTGCTTCGTCAACATCAAAATCAACACTCTAACTTGCACAAAGCACAACGAAGACAACCCTAGAACTTGAAAGGCTTCCTGCCTATGACAAGGTTTGGGGTCTGGTACTACGATGTCTGGCTGTACATAACCTTACGAAGCATTTCAGGCAAAGAATAAGTATGTATTCTCCCTAAATATGGACGCGATTCTGTAGCACAAGAATTCACCATTGCTCAAATACCTCACAGTAGTCCAAATTCATTTCCTAGGCAAACTAAACTGTTCACGCTTCTTTCCATTGTACCCTAGACTTATTCAGTGTAATTCTCGCCAGTTGCTGCACTATATATATTTGGTGCCCGACTCTAGAAGGGCAATGGTGCGTATATCTCAGCTGTGACATTGTTTGTTGACACGAATTAAAAAATCTCAATTTGTCCCAAATAATTATCATGAAACTAATCATCACAAGATCCTCCTACATATAATCAAAGTCCCATCCTCATCAAATATTTCACCATCAGCAGATAATCAATCGAGTTTCACGCAATTTCTCCACATTTTACATTTTTACCTCACACAGTACATAACATCCAACTCCACAGCTGTGCACTAATTTAAAAAATCTCAATTCTTGACTAATATTGTTCACGAAAATAATCATCAGACTGTCCACCAATGCATAATCAAAGTCATACCTCACCTTCAACAGAAAATATATCGAGTTTCACGCTAAATTCTCCACTTTTTTACCTCACACATTGAATAACTTAACAGCCAACTCCACACGTACACTAATTCACATATCTCATTTCTTCACCAATATCTTTCGCGAGAATAATCATCACATTCCTCCTATACATCATCAAAGTCCAATTCAGAACAAATACCTAACCATCAACAGAAAATATATCGAATTCCACGCAATTATTCTCCACATTTACCTCACACATTACATGACTTAACATCCAACTCCACAACTCTGAACTAATTTAAAAATCTCAACTTTTTCCGAATATCTTTTGCAAAATCCTATACAAATCAAAGACCCATCCTCATCAAATACCTAACCATCGGTAGAAAAGCAATTGAGTTTCGCGCAACTATTCTCTACATTTACCTCACACATTATATAACTTAACATCCAACTCTACAGTTGCACACTAAATTAAAAACCCCACTGCGAAAATTATCATCACAAGATCCTCCAATACATAAACGAAACCCCCATACTCATCAAATACCTCAACACTTTCGCGCAATTCCACCACATTTACATCACACATTACATAACTTAACATCCAACTCCACAACTGTGCACTAATCTAAAAATCTCAATTCTTCAGCAATATCTTTCGCGAATCGTATACAAATCAAAGTCCCATCCTAATCAAACACCTAATCATCAGCAGAAAATCAATCGAATTTTTCGCAAAATGCTCCATATTTACCTCACACAAAAATTACATAACATAACACAACATTCAACTCCATAGCTTTCTAGAATCAAAATTCAATTGTTTTACTACAAGAATTAAATTCATCAGCTAATTTAGGGTTATACGGTACACACAGTTTAATTAATCCGATTAACATGATGATACAGCAAAAATAATCAATCAATCGTATCATCAAAATCAAAATCAAAATCACACAATTCTATCCAAAAAATCGTAAAATTTTCGATAACAACTGAGAAATATATCAAATTTAAGATTATAAATTGAAAAATAGCAAGCTGAACGAAATCAAACAATAAGATAACATGCAAAAACAAGATAATGAGAAAACTTGGAGGAAAAGTAACGGAGATTGAGATCTAAGAAGGCGATGAAGACGAAGATTGAAGAAGAACAAACCTGTAAAAATGGTGGATGCTGGAAATTGAATTGGAGTGAAGACAAATCAAGGATCACACAATAATGTTTTGGTTTGTTGTGCGTTTCTTCTTGATTAGGAATTTGACCCGCAACTCGAAGTGACCCGGCCGTATTCGATCTGACTCGAATGTTTGTTTATCTCCGCAAACTAACCATTATTCGGTTATTCCTAACTAACTTGATAAGACGAGTAACAGATTTGAAAATTACTCCTAACCTGGAATGACCCAACTCATATTAACCCGACCTATTTACCATTTCTGCTCATGATACGTGTAAAGACCTTACATGAGATGAGACCTGATAGGCTCGTATTTCTACTATCTATTTCGCATATTTTAAGTACAATAAAACGACATTGGGATGCGGTTTTACATGATTTACGTCACTATTGTCAATTTCCGAGTGTCGAGGTAATAATGGAGTTTTGAGCAACGATCGGAAGCAAAGGCATGTCTTGAGGGATACCATGGTACAAAACATTTACAAGCAAGAAGGAAGACTAGCTAATACATGAAGAAGTGAAAGGATGAAGCAATTGAAGATTTGAAGCTTCATTTGCATGAGGATCAACTTCAAATGGGTATATCTTGAGTTCTAGAGCTCCTATCGATGCAAGGCCAAGTGGAGGTGAAAGCTTATGTTCTTAGCTTTCCAACGATAGGTCACACGCCTCATTTGACCAAGTAATGAGGGAAATATAAAAAGTGATGTCCAGGCCAAAAATCGCACGGTGCGATTTTCCCTTCTGAAAATTCGCACCGTGCGAATTCACTGCTGCCCTGTTTTCGCCAAATTGCATTTGGGTGGTTATTCAAGGCCCATTACTCCAAATTAGGTTAAGGCTATAAATAGGTGATTACATTAGGGTTTTAATCATCTATCTCCATCTCTCATATCATCTCTAAATCTACCATAATCTTATTATTATTATTATCATATTTTTGTTGGGAATCAAGTTGTAATTTGTGGAATTAATCATCTTTTTGGGTTAATCTTGTTATGGAGAGCTAATCTTCTATTCTTAATCCTTTCCAAAAAGGTGTAATCTTTTGGTTGTAAGACTCTTAATCTTTCCCTAATTAATTGTTATTATTGTTAATTCCCTTGTGTTTAATGTTTTGATTTTGAGATTATTGTTTGAATCAAGTAATTAAGTGTGATTTCCTTGTTGCTTGTTCTTATTAATCTCTCAATTTCATTGTTGTTGGAATCATTAAGTGGGTTTCCTTGTGATTACATCTTTGCAACACCTTGTGATTAGATTAGTGAGTGGGATTTCCTCCTAATCTTGTCATTAAGAAGGGGATTAACTTGTAATTAGGCATTAATCGGGATTTCATTGTGTCTAATTATTCCCTATTGAATCTTTAGTACTTTATCTTCTTGTTGTATGAACCAATGTATGGGATTTCTACTTGGGTTGTATTATGAGTTGGGTAAAATGTTTAAGTGTGTTTCCTTGACAT
>JAGPOY010006006.1:0-10610 GCA_018983105.1 Silene uniflora
CTATGTTAAAAAAACACAGATAAATTGTTTGTGGATGCCCAATAACGAAAATAACGTCCAAAATTGTGACAATTGACAACTACTTTACAACATAAAGCAATGATACTTAAGCGAGCCCTTTTACTTTATTTTATCGCAAAGCAAAATAATAGTTTGAACATTTGTCCTAGTGTAAAAGTGTATTCTTTGTGCCTGAATCGAGTCCCACTGTCCGAGCTCAGTTTACGTTTGGATAAGTTGTTACGTAAGTACATGTACTTTAGATAGAAGTCCTACATTCACTCTCTACCATACGAAACATGCCTAAAGAAAAGGAAATGTATACTATTGGCTAGGACACTCTAAAGTAGTAAAATGGAATGGACAATCAACATACAAGGACATGGTTGTGTTCAGGGGGGGTTGCAGATAGCATAAAACTGGATATCCTCAAAATTTCTGGGTTTCAAGAGGGAGATTTGCCATTTAAATATTTGGGTATCCCTATCCAAGCAAGTAGACTCTCTAGAAGTGACTGTAACATTCTGGTGGATAAGGTGGTGGCAAGGGTCAGAGGAATGGGGGCTAGGAAACTCAGCTATGCTGGCAGACTCACCCTTATTAATTCTGTGCTCAACACCTTACACAAATACTGGGGTGCTATCTTTTTTATTCCTAAGTCTGTCATTAAGAAGATAGTAAATGTATGCAGGAATTTTTTCTGGGATGGTGGAACAGAATACCAGAGGGTGCCTCTGGTTGCCTGGGAAAAAGTCTGTCTTAGCAAAAAGGAAGGAGGATTAGGTGTGAAGAATGCTGAGTTATGGAATATTGCCTCTATTGGCAAGCTTGTAGATTGGATACATATTAAGGCTGATAGATTATGGGTGCTTTGGATTGACCATGTTTATTTGAAAAGGCAGGACTGGAATGCATATGATCCTCCTCCTGATTCCAACTGGAATTGGAGGAATGTCTGTAAAGTGAGACGGTTGCTGAGTGCTGGGTATGTGTCTGATGAATGGCATGAGGCCAAGGGATACAGTGTAGCATCTGGATATGCATGGTTACAGGGACTGCACCCTCCTGTATTGTGGCATAAAGATGTGCGGGATGGCTGGTGTGTTCCAAAGCATTCTCTGATAGGCTGGCTGATTAAGCATCAAGCTTTGAACACAAAAGAGAAATTGTATAAGCTCCACATTACTGATGAGGACTTGTGTGTACTGTGTGGAGCTGCTACTGAATCACATAAGCATTTATTCAGTGAATGTCAGTATGGCAGAAGAATCAGAAGCCATGTTGAGGCCTGGTTGCAGGTTAATCTGGAAGGGAATATGGTACAGATGACTGATATGCAGAACAGAGTGAGAAGGATGGCTAATTTGGCTAGTTGGTATTGCATATGGTTGGAGAGAAATCAATGCAGGGCGGATTTGCAGCTGCACAGACCAGAACAAATAGCTAAGGATGTCCAGTTATTGATTCATGCGAGACTTAGACTATTGCTCAAAGGGGCTAGCCTGAGTAGGGACAAAGCTTGGTTATGTAATATAGGTGTCTATGCTTAATTAAGTGTCAATGTAAGGCAGGTAAAGGGACTTCAGTGTCATATGATGTAATTTGCAAGTTGTTTCATTAATGAAAGACTCACATTTGACCAAAAAAAAAAAAACATACAAGGACACATTTATTCATTAAACAATGTAACACAATAAATCGCATGATTCGCAATACCTGAATATTCTCTAGCATAGACTGTCCCAGGTTCCTCAAAGTACGTATCAAAGTCTGGTCACAATCATTTGTCTTTAAAATAATATCATCATCGCGTACCTCACTGGTGGAAGTTGCTATCTTACTCCCATCTATACTGGCACTATTATCGGATTTACCATTCTCAGCCTCGACCTTCTTATAAGAAATTCCCTCGCCAGAGTTATGTCTTCTAAACTTCCACAACCATGGGAACTTACGAGTTAGGATCTTCTTTTCCTTTGGAGTAACTACTGACAGTTCTCTAACTTCTCTTGAACCATTATCAAAACCCAACTCCCCACAAGCATTTACAACGGGGATATCAGAAATCGGAAATGACGATTCGTCTGTGGTAGACTCAAATGAAGAGTTGCGGGTCCCACAATCAGTTATATAGTTGGATATGTTTGATGCGACACTGCTTTTCTCGGAATCATTTTCAATCGGACTTGTAGGCCCTGAGAACACAGGGGAAGGCTCTTCACTAGCAGACCCACCATTATCTGGAAATCCAAGATTGGAAGGGTCTTCAAAGAAAAATAACTTTTCGTGTTGAGTTTCTTCAGTATCTTCGTCGGCGTTAAGGTGTCGAGTTAAGTCTTCAAGCAAGCTTCTTCTAACAAAGGGCTTTCTCAGTTGATCTCGGATTTCTCTTTTACTTGGACAAGGATCCGATTCTGTCTCAGATAATTTTGATTTGTTTTTCTCAGTCCAACCCCTTTTCTGTGGTGATGCTTGTTGGATAGTACATTTTTCTTTCTTAGTTTCTTCTTCCTTTTGAGTAAGTCTCCATTTCTCTTCCCAATAACTCTCAGGTACAACATTAATTGGCGTATGCGGAGAAATTGAATCAAATGAAAGATTATGGGTATGACCTTTCAGACCCTTTTGCCTTACATGATTACCGTGCCCAATCATGTTAGCATCTACTGCCAAAGGGACCATAGACTTTGCCTTTCCTATGAGTTTGTCCAAGTTTACCTCCTTAGGAAAATTGAGTAATTTCTGTAGACATGAAGTAGCAAGTTCAGACGCAAGTAGAGAAGATCTCACGTTCAACATCATGGAAACAGCAATGGACGAAATGAATGCTCCCCTTGGAGAACTAAAAACCCCAGGGTCATGTTCTGATAAAGTGGGTTTACTATTATCAAATAAAAAAATTTCATCCCAGATAGTCAACAAAACTTCAAGAGAAAACTCTCGGCCAAAAAGAACTCGTAACCAACGAAGAGCAAAATATTGCGGTTCAACTCCTAGTTCAATAAGATGGCTATACAATGAAGGATCAACAATGGAGAGCACGTGGTAAAGTGCCAAGGAAGCATCAATTACTGGTTGTAAACCCGTACGTGTAGAATTTGCAGGTGAGTGGGTGAAAAATTCTGCCATTGCCACATCACCACCTGACCCGTTCATTAAAGCATCAAACATACAGTACGCATCATGCTCCATAAACTTTTCTGATAAAACAATACCGAGCTCACCTTCTGCCCCATAAGGATCACTAAGCAAAACAATACCCTGTAAACTGGCATCAAGATCCGTAGTACTCAATTGTTTTCCCGACTTCTCTTGAAAACTAATAACGTCTTCCGAAAATTTTGAAGATAACTTGCGATTAAAATCAAGACATTCATTCCGTAATTCCTCATCAAATTTATCAACAAATTGATCTTCATGAAGTTTACGAACTTCAATAAGGTGCTGAATATCCGCATGAAGTACATATATCAAAGGAGCCAAAAGTTCATGCATCCCTGTATATAAAAGAAAACTAAGAAATAAATTACTAACATAGAAAAGGTTGTCCTTTCAGCATTCACCAAGTGAAAATAATTCAATGCAACCTTAAGAAAAGAAGCTATGGTACACATTATTTACATGTTAATTAACTTTACATTCAAAATCTCGGTGAATGCTAACCCAAAGAAAACAGCTTTGTAATAGTGGAGGTAGAAATTTACCTTGTCTGTAACCACATTCTGGATGCCGAAGACACCACAACAACAAAATTCGACGCAACAAGCCTTGACATCCTGGTGTCTGGAAGTAGCTACCATGTTCGGGGTATAAACGAGATAAATCATTGTCAACCATTTTTTCCAACTCCGCACTTTGAAAAAATCGACCCCATGTGCTATCTGAACAAAATAAAGTACACGGTCACAAACATACAGAGTCGTAGCTAGAGTGCTTCTGCACCAAAATTTTACTAATCACTTCACAGGGTTAGTTGTCTCCATAAGATATTCAACAAGTTGAGATGAACCTGGAAGAGATCAGTTATCATCTGTAAGTTTGGTTTAGACTTGCATCAATAAGTTTATTCACATTTTGGCTTCATTCTGTTGAAGCCACCATAGATATGAAACGTAGACGACCAAAAAAGATCAACAAACAAAAACAACTAAAAGAAAAAAAAAAAAGAAACCAATACATAGGCCAACAAACCATGTAAAAATTATACGGCACAAATTGCAGCTCGAAGAAGTTGAGTGGCCTATAATAGGAAAGCAAAAAAGCGCAATAAAAAATCATTGATTCTAGAGATGCGGTTAATAGACTATAAACCCAGTTGTAGTACATCTGGCGGTGTAGAATATGAGCTTTATATTAAAGATTTCGAGTTTTGTTTTACAGAATCCGAGTTATATCATAAAGTTTCTAGATTGATCCACTTAGGCATAAAAAAATAAAGGGATATTCTCTCGTGTACCCCTGTAGTTTTTCATTTTCTCTCGTGTACCCCTCTTTTTTCGTAAAAAAACTTTCAATAGCAATAACTCCCATCTACGACATCATAAAACGGTAAATTTTTTTTTCATATTGTACGTCTTTACGAGATTTTCGGTTTGAAAAAAAAAATCATTGTTTTTTGAATTCTTATTCGGGAATTATGATCGGTCAAAGTCTATTGACGAAATAAACTTTTACTGACTAAAACTCCCGGTTACAAATTCCAAAACGATACTTTTTTTTTTCAAACCGTAGATCTCGTAAAGACGTACAATATGAAAAAAAGAATTACTGTTTTCTGAACTCGTAGTTAGGAGTTATTGCTGGTCAAAGTTTTTTTACAAAAAAAGAGGGGTACACGATAAAAAATGAAAAACTACAGGGGTACACGAGAGAATATCCCAAAAATAAACTTTATTAAAATTCAAAAAAATTACACATAAGCTCAGTTAGATACTCCCTCCTACCCATAACTAATGTCCCATTTGCCCATTTCATTTACCCAGCAAAATGTCTCATTTGCTTTTCTCGATGTCCTTTTTAGACCATACTACCCTCAACTCCTTTCCCTATTTACATAGCACACATTACTTTTCTATATTTTATTCAATTTCTTAACACCCTCTCTCCTATATTCTTACCTCTACACATTACTTTTCCATATTTTATTCAATTCCTTAATTTTTGTACTTTTACTCAAATGAGACATTAGTTATGGGTAGGAGGGAGTATATGTTAGTTGTACGATGATAATATACAACTGGTTGTAAGATAGTATTTGTACCAGAGATGAGAGTTGTTAAGTTTAACTTTTAAATATATGGAGCCTCATTCTAACTATTTAAGAAACAACTCTACTTCCCACTTTCACTTTTCGTCATTCAATCTCTTTCCCCAACTCTACCAACTTTCCTTAGTTCAAAATTCTCTGCCAACTTTCCTTAGTTCAAAATTCCTCCTTAGCTTCATACATGTTTCTTTACATCTTTAGATATGCTCAAGTAAATTTCTTCAACGACAATGGGTTACAAATCTAACAATTAGTTGGAACATTTATTTAATACTCTCAATGGCACAATGGTGAAAGCTGAAAGCCGAACTTATAACATATGTTCATTGAAAAGGCCACTTAAAGAGGGCTAGTGATCGAGGTTATAATCGAGGAGAAATGTCGAGGTATTGGCTTGCAAGCTTAATGGAAATATCTCCCTAAAGACATCTAAACTGTCTTAAGTTTTAGTTAAGCAAACAAAATGCCCGCTAAACCAAATTCTTTGCAGAAGGTAGTACCGTGGCAGCCTTAGTCCATGGATTAAATTAACTACTAGCATGATGATTGAGAGTGTAATCCACCCAACATAACAACTCTCGGCTCAATTTCTCTAATTCAGCAGCCAAAGAGGCCAACTATAAGAATTAGTTTCAAATTTGTGGACAATTTACTACTCCCTCCATCATACAATATATGACGTTTCAGTCAAAAGCACAGTTATTAAGAAAATGTGTACTCATCACTATGATATTAAATAGAGTGTAATTGATATCTTTGGAAATAGTACTCCCTACAACACTAATACTGTTTTAATTAGAGTACTTGGCAAGGCATATAGTATGGATGTCAAATTGATTATGGAAACTATCAATTGAAAAGTCACTGCTTCGAAAATAAGAAAACGTCATATAAAAAGCAAAAAATACAAAGTCCTTAAACGACATATATAGTGTAATTGAGGGAGTAGTTTCTACAACTAAAGTTTTTAAACCCTAATTTCCCAATCGATGACTCTCTATGCCACAAGATCTTTACAATAGCTATGTTAGTTATTGTAACATGGTAAACTAAACAAAGTTTAGCCAAAATTGAACATGGCTAAAACCAAGTCGTAAAGTAGAAATGTGATTGTCAAAATGTCAATCAATTCTTCGATTTTGGTCCAACAGAAAATGATGACACATTAACACCTAAATAAATAAATTGAATCTTTCATTGGAAAACTCCTACGGAGTATTAATTTATTTAATTCTAAATATGGTCTATTAATATTCTCATTTGGAGTATAATTCAGACAACACTCGATTTCTCCAACACAACATTGAGATATTTGTAGATTTGTAACTTCATGCGCAAAAAATCAATTCGTAGCGAAGTCCTGTTTAAAGGGACATGACAAGACTATTGTTGATTTTTCTTCAAAGAGAAGCCTTCGAGCGGCAACCATACATACATCAAAGAATCAATTCAATTCTAAACTATCACAACTATTTACGATGACTACTTCACCTGAATCATAATAACAGTTCAAGAGGATTACCTGGATTCTGGGATAAAGGATTATCTATTCTTAGATCCGGAGAACTATTACCAAATGTGGTGATGTGTGAATCAATGACGAGGCGTCTACGTAAAGCAGCATATCTGAAAACACCGGCATTCATTTTGTGTTGTGTCAGAGATTATATTCTGCAACATAAATATCCAAAACATACACACTCTCCTTGGACTCTCGTTTAACTAGGTGAATAAAAAGAACCACACTTGCAATTTGCAAATCCAAATTTTCTTTAACAATCAACAGTGTTCACCAATCCATTGATTGAAAAACCAACAGGCTTCTCATCCATGATCGACACACAAGTAGCTAAAATCTTGAAATACATGAAACTAAGAAACTAGTAATTAAAGCGACAACTTAATGGCTCGACTCACTGCATCATGCTCACTCATGTAAAATAACGGTCTAAATATAAATTCTCTAATTTCAAAGCTGAAGAAACACTTAAATGCATTCTCATAGGCCAAATTTACCATACTGCCATTCCCTCTTCATCCCTCCACCAAATAAAAAGGAGCATATCGCCATAACCCCAAGAAAGTCTTTATAACGCTTTCTCATATTGCGCATATGACACTAATATCAGCTTGCTTTACTACCAAAACAATTCACCATCTGAGCTAGCTAGTATCAGCACGTCCACATCTGACTATACAAATAAGGAAGTAAATGCACTTAATATGTCTAAAATCCAAGTGCATTTGCTTCCGCAAATTAATAAACATCCTATGAAATGCAACTAAATTTATACACAAATACAACTCAACAATCTCACAAAGCAAAAACCAAGAATATTGAGTTCAGGAAATCAAAATCATGAACAATTAAACAAAAACCAAACACTCCAACAACCTAATCATCAAAAACAAACACCACAAATCAACGTAATTGCCCAATCATATCATATATGACTTTTACCCAATCATACACAAAGACAACCAACCAAATATTCGGAAAATCAAAGCTTTGGAAAACAAAAGCAACAAAGAATTAATTATCAAGCTACCCACCAAACCAATTCCAAACAAAATTTAAACCAACCCCCAAAACTTTACAATAGATTGCAGATAAAAGGGAATAATCAACATTAAATTACCTTCTTCTAGAATCTGCAGTAACACGACGCAAATCATCAATAGTGAAACTATTAGAAGAAGGAAGAACACCAAGATTAATACGCCATCTAATACTTCTAAGATCCGGGAAACGCAAATCCATACAATTAACCTCCATTATTTCCGGCATTAGGCAAAATTACAAGTGCCTTTTTGATCAAAACTCAAAATGTAGCAGAAATGTTTTAAATTTTATTGAAATGGTAAAAATCGTAATAAATTTAAAAAAATGCGCATATATGTAAAAATGATAATTTATTATTGATTAATACCAATTATTAAAGAGAAAATATATATACATAAATACACGAATCATGATGGATAAGTTTACAAGTAAATGGAAATTAAATTGGTAGGGGTTAACGTTAACGTACGAATAGAATAAAGTTTAAAACCGTAAGTTGAGTTCTCAATTTGGGAAATTAGGAAAAAAAATTGGGTATGGTCTACATAAATTTGGAGATATAGACATTGTTAGTTCTTCCCCATTTTATTTTTCTTCTTCTAATACTTGGATAAGATGGCAATTTTTCAATCGGCTTCTATAAAAATGTTGTAGAATTTGCCATGGAAAAATAAATTAAGATAATATAACCACTGACTTAAATATGAAACTATAAGTATTGTTTTTGAGTTACTTGGTAATTTTTTAAGCTTATATTTGTGTGAAATATCTAAATGAACTTACATGTATTGTTATTTAGTTACGTTGTAATTTTATGTGCTTAACATTTATGTGAAAAACTTCGGAAGATTTACATCAAAATTTATAAATTTAAATACAAAACTCGAGAACATTTTAATAAAGCTAAGAAACATAAAACCAATTGAATGTATAATTGACGGTATAATTTATCAATTGTCTACAAAGATTACTGTTAGAAAATGTGGAGCAATATATTACCGTAAATAATATTATAACAAAATATAAAAATATAGATCACATAAATAACAGAACAATAATCAATATATATATATATATATATATAAAAGAGAGTTTTTTCAGGCAATTCTATTGACTGGTTGATTAAAATATTAATAAAACTAACAAATAATATACTACATATAAATAGTTGAATTGTCTCACATCAAAAGAGAACCCTAAAGTGGATTGATCCTATAATTATAAATAGGAGTCAATTCTTGGAGCTAAGGTATCAACCAAAAAGCTTCCGAGTCTCTCAAGTGTTGTTTTACAAAGCTCTTAAAAGATTTCTTGGAGCTAAGGTATCAACCAAAAAGTTTCCGAGTCTCTCAAGTGTTGTTTTACAGAACTCTTAAAGGATTATATTATTAAAAATTAAATAAAACCATATATTAAAATTTCTATGTCAAAGCGAGGCCCATACACATGGAACTAACTTTGAGTTGCTATACGACATTGCAATTACATTTGAGGCAGTCATCCGCATTATAAGCACACAGGACGATCAAATTTCGAACATGATAACCAGTTTCAAGATCAAAATTTGCACCAAAAATAAAACAGCTGAATTCAAGTGCATGGACAGACTATCAAGTCTCCTTTGGCCTAACACATGCAAATTTGCCAAATACGGAGTAATGAATTGGAAAAAGTAGAAACATCCTTCTGATTACAACACTAATACTAACAATTCGATTAGCTCTGAGCCTCCGATACACGTTTGTGGTGTTCAATAATATATTGATTTGTCCCACATTGGAAAATAACATAGGTGTGGTGAGTATACTAAATATAAATAGGAAAACTATCCCACATTGAAAGATAACCATAAGGTGGGGTGATTCAATGATTATAAATAAGAATTATTCTTGGAACAAAGGAATTATGTTATTTGTCCCACATAGAAAAAATAATGTAGTTTTTGTGAACATACTACGTACAAATAACAGAATAGTCCCACATCGAAAAATAAACATTAAAAAAAAACTACATATAAGCTCAAAAAATGGTGTACAATATATTTTATTTGTCCCACATTGAAAAATAACATAGGTGTGGTGAGTATAATAAATATAAATAGGAAAATTGTCCCACATTGAAAGATAACCATAAGGTGAGGTGATCATATGATTATAAATAAGAGTAATTTTTGGAACAAAGGAATTATGTTCTTTGTCCCACATTGAAAAAATAATGTAGTTATTGTGAACATACTGCGTACATCGGTACAAATAACAAAATTGTCTCACATCGAAATATAAACATTAAAAAAAACTACATATAAGCTCAAAAAATGGTGTACAATAAATGTTATTTGTCCCACATTGAAAAATAACATAGGTGTGGTGAGTATACTAAATATAAATAGGAAAATTGTCCCACATTGAAAGATAACCATAAGGTGGGGTGATCCTATGATTATAAATAAGAGTATTTGTCCCCACTTTCTCTATTTTAATGATTAACATGGTATCAGAAGGGTAAAATCCTAGGGACCTCCACATACTAAAACTCTACAACAAAAAACAACCACCAACGACTTTCCGCTGCCTGCCGGAGATGGCTGCCATCTCTTCCATCTCCGGCAGGCTTAATAATTAGCCTAATCGTCTATTTTTCTTTTTTTTTCCCCTAGACTTCAGCTTTGGTTCCCTAAATTTCACCTATCCCTGACTCTTACTTCTTTCACCAAGTCCTCTGAACTCTTCATTGTTGTTCATCCCCTAAATTTAACCATGAGTTTTTCTACAGAAAATTCAC